>JAYMSL010005276.1:0-10262 GCA_036897195.1 Plantago coronopus
TCCTTAACAATTAGTTAGGAATTAATAAGAAATGATTTAGTGGAGTCTTAGATAAGTCCAAATTTTGGCCTTTTGCTAGCTCAGATTGTATGGGTTATATTGTTGGCTGAGTCTGCGCTACTATCGCTAGATGGATCTAGATCGTTCTATGTTTTTGATGTTTATGAAGAACAAAGGGGCATTTTTCACTCAGCCATTATTTTAGAGGAATTTTTTTCTTCAAAAAATCCGCCTTTGCTTTTAATACATTTTTCGATAAGACTTTGACACTAAGTAGAGGTTAGAAACTCCAAAACGAAATTTGGATAGGAAGGAAAAGAAGTAGCAAAGAAAGCGAGCGAACAATTTCTCGTTTATAGTTAAAAAGCTCCTTCGAGGAAACCTTTCATTTAGTTTAAAAAAATTATGCTGTTGAAGTGTCGAGAGCTCCTATACTAAGTTTTGTTTTCTGGAAGCTCCTTGGATAAGATTTCAATACTGTATTTACTTCAAAATTTAAAGCGCTTTTTTAAATCTGCTCTGCGTAAGATGAGTTTTTTTTTGGTTCTCTTATTTTTTGATTTACTTTTGAATAAAACTTAATTTTATTTCGTAGCCATTTACTTGTTTTAATTATAGAATTGGTATCTTTGTTTTATTTATTTTATCTATATAAAGTGCTTTATAAAATTAGTAAAAAACATCTTCTGTATACACGACCCATCCTATAATTCTATATACTATAAGTGTCGAAGTTGCATTAATATATTTAGATTTTATTTTCAAATGAATACTACTAGTTAGAAATATCCTTATAAGGACCTTTTCCCTTGTTTTTTTATTGTATTTTATTTATTTTCTAAGATCGTTAGCTTATTTTTCTTGTTTGTGTAGCTTTTTTTTGAAATCTAAAACTGGCCTCGCTTTGATTTCATTTTGATTCCTTTTTTCCTTGCAATTTTCTTATTTGACTATTCATTAAAGACAAGGGGTCCGCTGTGTACGTAGATAGTTTAAACTCTAAAAACAATTCTTTTTAGGGGCTGGTTGAGTAGTCCAAATCTTTGTAGCTTTTGATAGCATACGATATCTTTTCAGATGTCTGTCCTTCCTATAAAAGTGTTCTTGCCCGTCCTTCATGGAATTGACATTTTCTTTCTAGAATCTTTCTTCGATTGATCTAAATGTACCTCGGCTTACAGTCTTTAGTTTCTTATTCTATAAGTTAAACGGTCCTTGACTTTGCATTCTGACTCACGTGATTTGGTCTATACGCAACATAGTATACTAGAACTAGAAACGCATTCTTCCCAGGATCGGTTGTTTGTTGAGCCCCAGCCCGTTTTTTATTTTAAAGGACTTTTGCGCCAATCGTATCCCATCACATAAAATAATATATTAATTTTTGAATAAAATATCTTTTGCGGTTCTTAGTAATTAGCCCGAGCCTGCCGCCTCAGCTGTTTCTTGCATTCTCCCAGCCTACTGGGAACTTGACCTTTTCTAATTCCACCTCTGTATGAAAATATGCTTTTCGTTCTTTTACTATACTATATCCAATAAGTTCGAGCATGCCTTTTGTCCTATTTATTTTATGTTTATTTCCTGCCGAACGCTTATTATGACTCTTGTTCTTGTTATGTTTTCGTAAACGATTCTGGGATGGCTTTAGTCATGAGATAAACATCAAGGCCACTTTTACTTTACTAGACTAACCCGAGATGCTTGTTCTGTTATTTCACTTACTAATAAATAAGATATTTTTTTACTTTACACCGTATGTACTACGCGATTTTAGTCCTTATTATTAGCTATCTTGTGCTGTTGTAAGCTATTTACTTTAATTTAATAAATCTTTTATAAAGTTGTCCAATGTTAATTAAATAAGTCGCTTGTCGTCATATCGTACTAGTTGCTTCTCTTTATCTCTTTATATTATTATATTTATTAATTGATAGAAAAAAGGGAAGTAAATATTATGATATTTTTAGTTAGATGAGCTGCAGAGGCCTAACTGTTTTACACAGTTCCTTACGAACTTTATATAGGTCCCGTACGTGTGCTTTTTGGCTATTTGTATATCATCATTCCAAGGGCTCGGCTTTATTCAACAACTCTGTTCAAAAACTCTTTCTAATGACGACAGCGCCGCTTTTGCTATCTATCTATCTATCTCTTCTCTTCATAGCAGTACTTAAATTGTCCAAAATATGCTTGATCAACTTCCCTATTTCATATCTATGTTTTAGTGTCTCATATTTTATTTCCACATTTTTTTATTTTCTTTAAAGAAGCCAAGGTCAACAAAATTTCTTTTTGAATATTGCTGTGCGGCAAGAGATCTAAAAAAGCAATTTCTTCGGGTAGTTGAAGCTTGAATTCACAAAATCTAGCTATACGAAAGACAACACTTATGGTTTTGTACTTTTCTAGGAGAGCTTACCTAAAAATAGATAAGATGTATATCTTTTAATCTGAAAGAACGAGGGACTAAATCCTCCTCAAAAGGAAAAAGCGATTTGCCTAGGACGAATTCTTTTGAATGAATATAGTACAGATAATTTTTTTGGTATTCGATTAAGGTAAGAACGCCATTATAAAGTACAATATTATTATTATTAATACATAGCTATGTACTTTAAAGTAAATAAATCCTGGTTTTCTTGCGCAAAAGAAAATATTTTTTATAAGAATTGCTGCGACCTCGTTGTTAGTACAAGAAGACGTACCCGTATTCTTAACCTATCCAGAAAGAGTGGGTTGCCCACGATCAATGACGATTTTATTTATTTTTTACGAGCATTTCATTTTATTTATAGGATATAGGATTCTGAGACCTTTTTATTGGATTATTTGTAATTATTAAATTCATTACTTCTTTTTTCAAAATAATTTTCCACAAACTGTCAGAATACTCCATATATTAAACTTCACTTTAGTTGTTATTGCAAAAATTTTCCCTGTTATTACATAATTAATACAGTATTATTTTCTTTATTTTTTATGTTATATTTTTTTTCTAATTTATATTAATTCTAAAATAAAACAAAAGAAGCCTTTGCATAAAATAACTTTGAAGAAATTCTCTGATTCAGTGAATCGAAAAATAATATAATATTGAACAAGAAATTCTGTACTAAATGCAATTATTATAATAGAATAAAGTATGTTTTTTAATTGTAATAGAGTACTTTGTTACTTGAAACCCTATTTAATGTTAATGCATTAGTTTATTATTTTTGATTCGAAGTTTCTTTCCTATGTTTTGGGGTTTCTCTCTTTTTTTCTTGGTTTTTGCATTTCTTCTTTTTTCTGCCCTCCAAAGAGCTCTCTGCCAAGTTTTCCTACTTTTTTAGATTCTTACTACGCTACGGGAATTGTTCTTTTTCAAGGCCACGTACAGTTCTGTGACAAGACAAACCTTTCATTTGAAATGAAAGAACAGTTGCTTTGTGAAATTCTGTCGCTTTCTTATTTAAAAAAAAACTTTTCTGTTCTATAATTCCTGTGATTTGTCAAAATGTTCTGTGAACCTAGACCTTCTCTTTTGTGTAAAAACCTTGCACTTGCTCCCAGGAGCTCTTGTGTCTCTGTTCGAAGTCGCGCCTTTGTGCATGCAAAGCCCTAAAACGTTTACTTTAAGAAGCAACTTTACTGTCTCTTTTCAAAGCCTAGGAACTCCTCCTGAAATAAAAAGAAGCAGAAAAGACAAAGAATCTTTGACATAGAACCCTCATTTAGTTTTTCATTAAATCTAGTGAACTTAATTTTTAATAAATATAGTGTATTTCTTTTAAATAAAGTGTATCTAATATGTTTTATATTAAAAATGGAAATTCTTTCGTTTAGGTTATATAGCCTTTTTCGTAGAGCAGTAGACTTTAAACTAAATGTTGGAGATTCAATCAACTCCTTTCCTTTTAGACATAGATTTTAAATAATATAGCTCCGTTTTTTATAAATTATAACAAAATACGGAATGTAAAGGAAATTTAAATGGTCAGTACAAGAAAAAAGAACTTTTTTGGCCCATAAGTACACAAAAATCAAAGACTAAATGCATTTTTTACTACTAAATATTAATAATTATTCATCATTTCTTTTTCTTGGTTTGATTGTTTTAAGCTATTTTTACTTTTGGACTCATCTAAAATGACTATTGAAAAATAAAGTATTCTTATTTGCGCATCGGTTTAATGGACTTGCCTTTTTAAATTATTTTTTTATTCTTTCTTCATATTTGGTAAATACCAACTCCACCAATTAATTACATAATAATACAACAGGTCAAATTTACTTTACTTGGTTGCGAATTATTTTCGTAATGAGTCGGGGAAAGCTTCCCCGTTGTTAGCCAGACTATTTTAATAAATAGAATTTGAATCTATATACGTCTTAACATTATTGTGCAAAAAAAGAAACTAAACACGTGCCCTGTTTGCTACCGATATAGAAAAAAGAAACAGCAGCGTGAAAAGAACAACAAAAAACACAAAAGAGAATAAAAAAAGTAGAGAAAATAGAAAGATAGCAAAAAATCCTGACACTAAAAACCTAACAATACTTTGGATCCATATCATAGTGGGATTTTTAACGAATTAAAAAAAATAATACAATTCCCTTATATATAATTCATAACTATTCATACATGCATTATACTAAATATAACAAACAATAAAGAATAATAGAGAAATTTTTTACGCTAGAAGAAGTTGTATAGTAGAAAGCCAAGGCCTAAATAACAAAAACTTGACTTCTACTAAAATACGGCCCTTAAAATCAATCAATCAAAAAGGGACTTCGTTCCAGTTTTTTGATATTTAATTTATTAAGAATAATGAGGAGTTTTAGATCTGGCCAATAAAATCAAAAGAAGAAATAATAAATATAAAGTTAACAAAAGATGATTCATAAGTTATAAAAACCAGATTTGCTAAGTTTTACACAAGGAGACCATACAATTTATAAGCTGTTGTAAGGGTTATGACTTAAACGCAACCTTGACTTACTTTTCTAATTGACTTGTTTCGTTCTATAATTGAGTCTTATTGGTCTAAGCATTGACGTATTGACAATCTTGGTTAAATTTTAAAAAAGAAAATAGTTTTAAGTATCTGGTTAGAAAAACTGTTATTAATATATGTAATATTCTATAAAAATAAAAAATAGGACTTTTTAACTCAAAAAAACTCTGTATTTAAATGACATTACGACAAAAAGGATGTAAGCCAAAGATCCGTTTTTTGTAAAAAACAAAAAAGAATAAAAATTCTTCATAGGGAATTTTGCTTTGTTGTTATAATATTATCGAAAAAAGAATAATAATAAAAGCAGAAAAAAGAAGGAGACATTTACTTTCTCTTTTTTCTTATTTTTGTAAATTGTAAAAAAACTTGTTTTGGGTTAATTAGAAGTTTTTAAATCATAGTAAAGAAAAGTGAAGTGGTATTTCAAAGTTTTTTTAATTGGACTATGATGAAACTACTTTCCGGATTGCTTATCTATATTTGACTCTTGTCGAAGAATACTTTCTTTGAATCTTTCTAATTTTTAAATAATAATACAAGTATATTTTACACAATTCTTTTTAAAAACTTTATTGTTACATTCGATACATCCCAGTACTTATTTTATGTTTGCTTAAATATACTAATTTAAAATATTAATTCTTTTTTTTTAGATAGAGATCCGTTCTAGCGTGCATTTTTTGATCTCAAGGTACTTTAGCTAAACTTGCTATCTCGTCCTCTTCAAATCTTTTCCCTCGTTCTCTGCTTGCACTCATTATTATTAATTCTGCAGGGATGTTTTAGTAGGCTTCTCTCATTTATTTGTTTTGTTAATATAGTCCTTTTTCAGGACTTTTGCTCATTTTAATATTATGTTTTTACTTTTTATCTATATACATTTACCTTCTGGATTCTAAAAAAAACAAAGTAAAGTTAGAAAATTTTAATTTTGGGTTCGCTATGAATAAAGCATAATAAAAAGAAAAGTCGGGACAGTTCGTTAAATGGAAAAGAGTTTATTTATCGATAAGAAAGACCCAACCTGACTTTGCTTATACTATAACTTAAAAATGCAAAAGATATTAAGTAAACATGAGCCGTCATAAAAAAAGAAACAAAGGGGAAATTTTTTACTAAGTGCAAAAAACGAAAAAAAGCAGCAAGTTATGATAATGAAAGCAATACTACGAGAAAGGATTAGGCTAAAAATTTTCTATACTTAAGAAAAAAACTTTTCGATCTCATTAGAAATCAAATTAGATCAAAATGTTTACTAACAGGGAAACCTCGCATACACAAAGACATTTCATACTTCACTATTGAAAAGTTAATAGAAAATAGAATAAATAAATAAATAAATAAATAAAAGAGAATATTTATCATTAGAGGTTATTTTGCTTGCATGAACAAACCCACCAGGAATACAGCTAAAGTTAACAATTGAGTTAACAAAACTTATATTTATTTTAAATAGATTGAAATATCTCTATTACCTAATGAGAAATTTATGAACTATAATATAAATTAAAAAAGATTACTTTCATAATTAACAAAACAAGTCTCAAAGTCTAGGAATGCAAAAAAGGAATTTCTTTAAAATCTTAGAAGGCAGCTCCATTTATGTAAATAAATCCCTTTTAATTGAAATTGGAGGAAAATCCATTTCAAGATTCTATCAAAGTCTGAAACAAAAACATCTCTCGCAGCCGACTAGATTTAAAAAACAAATACAATATTAACTCCAAAAGAGCAGAATGTTAGTCAAAGATCATATCATCTTAATTCATCAGAACTGCTTTATAAAGTATTTAGATTAAACACAAAGAAGAACTCGGCTCCAAAAACCTGACGGAAACAAAAGAGATTTCGAATGGATCCGTCATTGCAATATAAAAACCCATCGAAACGGAAAAAGAACCCAAAGCCTCCTTTTATACAATTTAAAACTAACGTTTCTACGCTCTACCCCCACCTTGCTTGCCTTTGCGCCCAAACTGTTCACTCTCTAAACAGAAAGCAAACCTATTATTCTTCTTACAGATTAAAGCGAGGAGCAAAACGAGTTTATTATAAAGCAACTCCTACTTTAAATGAATCTAAAACAAAAAAACATCCTTTATTTCGCTTTTGACCAAAATAATGTATAGAAAAAAAATTAGGAAAAAATTAAAAAAGTCGAATCAAAAGACCATGAAGTTGTCGTCCATTCTGCAACAAAACAAATACAAAAGACATTCCTATTAGAAATCACTAGCATTCCATCGTCGTCCATTTTTCATATAAACAAAAAATAAATATGAAAACAAAGTAATTGGCATTTATTAGGGGAACAGTCATTAAGTGAAAGGATGTAAGAGAATAATGAATTCAATAGTAAAACACATTATTTCACATACAAAAAACAACATACTGTGATTCTGTATCTAATATAAAGTAAAGATATAATGCATGCTTGGGTAAAATAAATAGGAAGCACTTTTCATAGCTAGCAAAATACAAAATAAAACACAAATAAAATTAAAAATCAATACAAGAAATAAAGAAAGTGCAGCATTGAAAAACTCGTTGAGGGAATAGTGTATATAAACAAAGTGGGTACGAATAAAATCAAGTATAGATCTTATAAGTTTATAAGTCTTAGAAAAGCTTTATCAGAGAATAACGTATCGTATAAAAAGACTTCAGTCCAATCTCTCAATAATAGAAATGTGAAATTGCATTGAAAAACTTGAATCTTCAACGAGATTTAATAGTTTATGTATAGAAAGAGCCCAGGACTACATTCGACCAGAATCGGAAAATAGAAAAAATTAACTGAAAAAGGCAAAGATAAAGAAAAAAATTTGTGTCATTCAAAACTTAAAAAAACAAAATAGAAGCAAAACAAAAAACAATGACGAAAAAGTAGCATAAAAAAGAAAAAATTGTATTAAAAAAAAACAGATAATGTAATAGAGAAAAACAGACTAAAAGGACCTGAGCTTCCTAGTCAACTAAGTAGAAGTGAGGATACGAGTTGTAAAAAAATTCCACCAAGGTCAAAGACTTCTTTTCTAGTAAGCGACGTTTTTGTTTATAATTTGTAGTAAAATGATTAGTAGAATATTCTATATTTTTATTGATTTTAATTAATTTTTATATAATTAATAAAAAAATATTTAAAAAAGTAAAAATTATAAAAAAAGTAAAATTCAAAAGAGAAGTTAAAATAGATCTACGGTTACACATTCATAAATATTAATTAAAATAGTTTACAAGGATTTGTTATTATTCTTATAATTAAAAAAATAAACAAAAAGTCCCAACTTATAAAAATGCAAAATCTAGCAAAAGGAGTTAATACAAAGACATCTAATAAAGAAACATCAAGGATAAGGGCCCTTTTATTTTATTTAGGATTTTCAATTATACTCCAACTAACAAAAAAATAGTTTTATATAACAATGCAGCAATCAGAAAATAACAAAAAAATGCCATTGAAGTGACGACAAAGTGTATGAACTAAACAAAAATATAGTGGTCGTGCACATCACAGATAAGATAAAGAAATCATGGACATAGGTCAAAAAAAGTAAAGTGTGATAATAGACATATGAATAAACAATAAAAAATGTAATATCAAAAAAAGAAGTTACTGTCAGAGAATTCTACCCTATAAAACTTAATCATTCATAGCAGCTCTCGAAAAATACTTTGCTGTCCAGCATAAAACCTGTAACGGATTTATTTTTTTAGGGATAGAAAGATCTAAGTGACCTGAGCTTGTGTATAGTCCCCTTAGAGCTATCCTACATATGGTGAGAATTAGACTAAATGAATATACGAGCCACTGCTTCGTCCTAACTTTCTTGACAACCTGAAAATAGGGCTGTTTTTTCTTAGATAACATTCCTTTTACCGGTCAGTCCCGATCTATTTCATCAAACTAGTCAAAAGCTCCTAGTCCACTTAAGTTGATTTAATAACATTCTACAAGGGTGACCTTCTTATTCAATTATACCACAAGGCTCTTTATTTTTCTAATTATCCATTTTTAATCCAATCCATAGTGCTAACTGAATCTAAATGAATCTCTCCGGAGCCACCCTTCTCTAGCTACACCTTTTATACTTTCAAATGAATAGAATAACATTTAAGCCTCTCCTCCCTCTCCTTTTACGTCTATTCAGTGAAAACGAAAAAAGCTTTTATTAGAGCGGGATTCTTGGGGTGTTAACTGGAGCGTGCCTCTATTATATATAGTTATATATAGTATTAAACTATAATTACAAGGTCCCCTTTCTACGACAGCAAAATCTATATGAATTTCCAAATTGGATTGTAGATGCTGAAGTGTCGTCTATTTATTTATAATACATTTGACTGCAATTGTAGCTTTGAAATATCCCCATATTTCGCTGACTTACCTCAGAATCTAACAAAAATGACGGCCCTTCCTTTTGTGCCCTATACCGTGTAAGGAAACCCCTGTTTCTGCTCCTTCAAGCAACTATCAAACTGGTGCACGGGTACTGTTTACTTTAGACTATCACAAAAGACCGTTAGGCGCCACTCACCTTTTTTCTTTATGGAAACTGTCTGGGTGAACGGATCTTTATTATCGGTTATCTCGGCATTCTGACTGAGCATTACCACGGATCTTTCACCTGAGTGGCTCTAGTCTAGCTAGTAGAGCCTACGCTTTTCTGATCTGTTCCTCAGCACAATAGGCCTTTGCACTAATTTTAATTGCTTGCTTTTCAGTAACTTATTTGCTAACCTCTAATGCTGCAAGAGCATCTTCCTTGGTTTTCTTCGATTTATTGACCATCTTGCCTAACACGAAACATTTTTCAGGAACTTTCTCATTCTCTGATATTTAAAGTATGATTCTGATTATAGCTACCGAGAAGATTCTGACTCAGTTCGGTCTAGAAACATTTTGCCAACACGCAGACTACCGAGTGTATCTTTAGAGTTCTCATCACAATATAAGTAATAAGGAGAGTTTAATATTGGTACTTATTCTTCAATGCTCCTAAGACAGAATTCATCCTCAGATTCAGGTTCACAAATCAGAGCACTTTCATCTCGTTCGTTATCTGTGTCGCTCTGAATCTCAGCTTCAGAAGAAGTGTCTTTAACAATAAATGCTTGAATTTTTTTCATTTTCTGTAGCTTTTCCTTCAACTTGGTTTTTTTCGGAGGTTATCTGCCCGGCAAATTCCTTTCTTTGCTCTTTGGTGTATTTATAATCTTTTCTTGACAACGCCATACTTTGCTAACTTTTGACAG
>JAYMSL010005277.1:0-10262 GCA_036897195.1 Plantago coronopus
CGAAAGTGTTATAAATTTGAAAATATTACGCGCGAAAGCAGTCAATATTATGTTCGCGCGAAAGTAAATTAAAAAATAAAAAATAAATAAAAAAATAATAAAAAAATAATATATATATATATATATATATATATATATATATACCATCAAGTCATCAACTTCTTCATCTTATTATATAGTCTCAGACAAGTTTCAGGTTGAGTTTTCCTACAGTGTACAGGCAGCTCTAAAACGCTGTCGTTTCACTCTAAACCTTCCAAAACACACCTCCCAAATTCCGCCGGAAAATCACTCGCCGCCGTGCCCTCCGATTCCAATCACGCTAAGCATGTTCTCGATTACGCATCCGTAGACTCCAATTCCTCATCCTCGAACGAATTGATAGCTGATTGAGCTGGTTCTTGAATTGAATCATCATGGAGGAGGATTATTACATGAGCGGTGATGAGGAAGACGAAGATTACTCGTCTGATCGGGATGCGGAGTCGCTGGATGGTCTCGAACATGAGGATTCTGAACCGCCTGTGAGAGCCCCAATAAAAGCTTCTTCGTCGAAGGTATTTTTTAAAATTATTTTTTTATTGATTGGGAGCTGAATGTATGATGATTGATTGTTTGAGCTGGTTGCGTTTGTTCTTGAGGTGGTTGTGATGGGAACGATTGAAGGTTTTGGTGATTTTTGGATTGGGGAAGAGTTTAATTGGGAATTAGAAGGGGGATTCGGTTTTTCGTCGAATGGTTTAGGAATTTTAGCTCATGCATGATTGTTATATGTTGTTTTGAATGTTTAGTGATGTGTTGGTTTTCGTGAGTAGATATCTGCAATTGTTTGTTTGAGCTAATGATGGTACTTGAATGCATGATCATTGATGCTGTGAGCTGATTGTGAGCTTGTTTATTGAGTGATGAAGTTTTGGTATGCAGATAATTGGGTTTTATTCGAGATTTATGGGAGAAAGAGTTTAAAATTTTGTGTTTTGTGATTGGTTAAGTGTTAAAATTTGAGACCATGGGTGAAGGGGAAATTTAGATTATCATTCTGGTGTAACTTTGTCGGTTTTGGGTCTAATCAGTTGATTGAGAAGTAGTCGATTCCGAACTATTGGGGAGTTGGAGAGATGGTTCAATAATTACTCTATTTGTTGATATTTCATTCTTTTGAGGTCAGCGGAGTATCTCGTGTAGTTGCTCATTGCTGAGTTTCTTTATTGCTGATAACTGATTGTTCGGTTGTTATTTACATGTGTTGTGGAGTGGTTGTCGAAGTGTTGGTTTACTTGAGTAGACACGTCAAGTTGTCTTTTTGACCGGCTAATTCGACATGTGAGTTTCCTTTTTGCAGGTGATTACGAAAGAGTCTCTTTTGGCTGCGCAGGTAATAACTTATTTTGTCTTCCATTAAACCCCCTTACTTTTCAAAATTGGTCTGAAATTTGTAGATGATTTTAAAGCAGTAGTAGCAAACTGAAATTGAGAGCGTGCTACTCTTGCAGAAAGAAGATTTGCGAAGAGTAATGGAGTTGTTATCTGTTAAAGAACACCATGCCAGAGCTCTTCTTATTCATTACCAATGGGACGTTGAGAGATTGATTGCGGTTTATGTGGATAGGGGGAAAACTTCTATGTTTGCTGATGCAGGTGTTACTGTGGTGGATTTTGTTGACCTCGACCCAGTTGATTCTTCTTCTAAGGTGATGTGCAACATATGTATGGAGGATATTCCGGAAAGAGACGTGACCAGAATGGACTGTGGTCACTGCTTTTGCAATGATTGTAAGCTCCATTCTTTCAACCAAGATTAGTTTTTTCTTCTGATCGAATATTGTTCTTTTCTCTTTATAGAAGTCAGTCAATCTAGTTGATTATTATTCTAATTATTACTTGTTGAAAACTTTCAGGCTGGACAGAGCATTTCATTGTCAAAATCAATGATGGGCAAAGCAAGCGGATCAGATGCATGGCCCATAAATGCAATGCTATCTGTGATGAAGCTGTCATAAAAAAGCTAGTTAGTGTAAAGCGTCCAGATTTAGCAGAGAAGTTTGACCGATTTCTACTTGAGTCATACATTGAAGACAACAAAATGGTTAAGTGGTGTCCCAGCACACCGCATTGTGGGAATGCAATCCGAGTTGAAAATGACGAATTTTGTGAGGTGGAATGTTCTTGTGGCATGCAGTTTTGCTTTAGTTGCGCTTCGGAAGCACATTCTCCTTGTTCATGCTTGATGTGGGAGTTGTGGACAAAGAAATGCCGGGATGAATCTGAAACAGTGAACTGGATTAGTGGACACACAAAGCCTTGTCCCAAATGTCACAAACCAGTCGAAAAGAATGGGGGTTGCAATTTAGTTAGTTGCATATGTGGCCAAGCATTCTGGTATGGTGTATTTCCTTCCACTCTTCCTTCATCTTACTAATTTTTCTGAGAAATAATCTTCTATGAACTTTCATATGACTCTATGTCGACATTAAGTTTATGATTAATTGTGGGGGATGTTAAAAGAGTATGGGACAGTCATGCGAAATTGCTTTTGTGTGTTTTTAAAATAGTTGATAATATGCTTCAAATCATATTTGTTGGGTTGAACCAAATACTCTGTTTTTCAATTTATATGCTTGGCGTTGTTGTGAATTGATTATTTCTGGTTTATCGTCCTTTCGTAGTTTGCTAATTTCTCCCTTAAATACATAGCAATTGCATGGTGTCTACTGTCTTACGACTTTATTTCCTGCTGTAGCTGGCTTTGTGGTGGAGCCACAGGACGAGACCATACCTGGTCACGCATTGCTAATCACAGCTGTGGGCGCTATAAAGAAGATACTGAACAGAAGGCGGAGCGTGCCAAGCGAGATCTCTACAGATACATGCATTATCATAACCGTTATAAAGCTCATACTGATTCCTTTAAGCAGGAATCAGGACTGCAGGAGACTATAAAAAACAAGGTATCCGTCTTGGAAGAAAAGGACTCTAAGTTACGAGATTTCACCTGGGTTACCAATGGGCTCCAAAGGCTCTTTAGATCCAGACGAGCTCTATCATATTCATATCCTTTTGCGTTCTACATGTTCGGCGATGAGTTGTTTAAAGATGAGATGACAGATAACGATAGAAAACTAAAGCAGCATTTGTTCGAGGACCAGCAGCAGCAGCTCGAGTCAAATGTTGAGAAGCTATCTAAGTTTCTGGAGGAGCCATTTGACGAATACTGTGAGGAACAAATCATGAATATAAGGATGCAAGTCATAAACCTTACTGTGGTAACTGACGACCTTTGCAGAAAAATGTGAGTGCAGTTCTTCGAGTAAGTTACATTTGATAAAAATGTTAGAGCCGATGCTTATATTTTTTTTCTTTGTCTTACAGGTATGACTGCATTGAGAATGATTTGTTGGGCTCACTTCAATTTACCATCCATGTTATCGCTCCGTACCTGTCCAAAGGCATCGAGAAAGCAGAGGATTTGAATCTTGGATGTAATACTGAAGCAAATAGCAGTAATAAATCTCAGACAGCCAATGGTGAAGTGGCTTAAGCTCTTAAATTACGAATTACATTGCTTTGATATTATACTCTGTCTGATAGACCTTGTTGTTTCCTGGTAGGACACAGAGTTGAACTAGGTGAAGCATCATCTTCTGGGACCTGCGAGGACGATCTACAGGTGTCACGCAAGCGTGCAAGACAAGGAGATTCTCAGATCGATCTCAATCTGCCTGCATAGGTTAATCTAGCATGTCATGATTCCAAATACAAGAGCTTCTTAATTAACAAAGCCCCGGCGTTGCAGGTGTTACTGCACATTGAGACAACAAAGTTTTGCCCTGCTGCTGGTTCTTCCTTTTAATTTCTTCTTTTCTTCGTAAATCTCCTGGAGAAGATAGATAGATATCTTCTTTTCTTCTTATATCTCCTGGACAAGATAGATATTTTGCGGTATAAGATGGAAATCTAGATCAACAACTATGTATAGTGTTTTTGTTGGAATCATGACATTATTATTAGCATTCAGCTCAAGTCCATTGGAATATTATTAGTGATATATATATATATATATGCTCATAAAGGCGCAATTGCTGTCTGGATTTCAATTATTAGTTTCTTGCACTCTTTTGGTTTATCTATGCTTTCGTTCGCCCCAATTAGGCCATGGCTGCTCGGACATAGTACGATTGATGATTGAATGTGCCTTTAGCTTCGTCTTGGGGTTGCAAGTCTGAACGATGATCGTACTTGCATACCACCAACCTGAAGTGGCTCAAAGGTTTTCTGGCAAATCACATCATCGACACTGTATTCCAGAATTTGCCTAGACGGTATTGAACTAAATTTGTAGACATGGTCAGAAATGTTCCGTAAAATCAACTACTAAGCCGACTAAGTCTGATTCGAAGCTATAAGATCTATGAAAAATCAGTGATTATCCAAGATCATACACTCTTGGTTTATCTGTGTATTCGTTCGCCCCAATTAAGCCATGACTGCTCAGACATGGTACGATTGAGCTCCGCCTTGGGGTTGCTAGTGTAAAGGATGACAATACTCAACAGATCCGTAAACGATGCAAGCGTAGTACATTTTCATTGGTCATTGGAAGTAGTTAATGAGATGCATCATCAAACACCTAAAGAGTAAAGACATCAAGCTGGTGGTGGCAATCATGGCCTAATACATGGTCTGATAATATCAAACAGACAATGGCACTTGAACTGTTACAACTGAAGTAGATGAGGGTGATTCGAAGCCATAAGGTCTACGAAAAACTTATACATAAGGTCTACGAAAAACTTATAGACTCGATCTAGTCAGTGATTATCCAAAATACTCGAAAAAGATGAGAATCATTCAATTACTACACAAGGAGAACGCTTGGGAAATCCTGATAAGGTATTTAACACCACGGACTTTTCATGAAAAGGCCGAGCCCTCACATGAGGATAACTCAAAGTAATAATTTTCTTCAGATGTAGCCCGTTCCCTAAGATCAACTTCGCAAACTTATATTGCCATGGCTTCCAAATATCAGAACCAACGAATTCAACTTCCTCCAGGTGATTTATAATACAAGACGGCGGCACTACTTCATACCCCTGCCAATAATAATTCACGCCTGACTGGAAAAATGAAGAAGAAAACAAGGATGTCATCATAAGAGAAGACGGAAAACATGATCATAGCAAAAACTCCCTCTGTCACCAAGAGATTAGACATTAAACATACCATACGCAGGAATTTCAATAATGGCACTGCGTGAAGCATGTCACAAACAAGATCAACATCGAACATTCCAACCAATTCTAACCGTCTAAGATTATAAAGGCAGTGAAGTCCATGTCCTGACCGACGTAATACCTTGGAATAGATAAGGAGGAGGTTAGAAAAAACAGAAATAAGCCTAACAGTTTTAATTCAACAGAAAATATGTAAACTGGACTGAATGGACCTGAACTGAATTGAATTATAAATTCCAAATGAGCAAACCTGAACTGAACTGAGACGAACAGTCACTTCAAACAACAATTAAAATTCAATATATCAAGACAAGGAGAGCACAAGTACCTTAGGAACATAACTATATGTACTGAACTCTTCCAAATTCGTAAACTCGTTCAGAAAATTCGCAACTCGTACCCCAACCTTTCTAAGTTCCTGGCGGTCATTTACCTCACCACCACAACAGAAACTTGCAGAAACAACTGACGATCCATTGAGAGTAAATTTTTGTGGAAAATCACCACCGCAACTAAATCTTGCAAGCCTAGGGGCAATAATTACATATGGAGGGTTATAATAATCCCAATGACGATCGGACATAAATGTTGTGAGCAAAGGAGCATTGATTTCCGCAGACTTCACATTGAACCATCTACAACCGTCAAAGGTGATTGTCTCTACCACCGGGAAACTAAATGCCAAAGTGCTGGTATGAGGATCTTCATTCACAATCTTTACCCAAGTCAGTGTCAGACTGGTTAAGGTAGCAGAAATATTCTTCGCAACAACATTGAATTTGCACTGACACACGCCCAATTTTCTCAATGAAGCGCTGTTCAAAACGCTGCTGGGGTAGACAGTGCCTGGAACAAAACATCTCACCTCAAAACTCTCAAGTTTGTGATTTAATGCACCAAAAATCCAGGCCTGTGCACGTTCGAAGTCATAGTGTTCATTGCATACTAGGCGGAATTGTTTTATATTTTTACAAAAAAATAGTATTCTATCCATAAAATTAGCAAACATTCCCGCCTTAGGGTGCGAGTAACGATAACCATAAATCTCAAAGTTATCATCAATGTCGACATTGTATAAGCAAGTCCACTTGTATTCCCAAGCTTTTGACAAAATACTGGTTCGAACGACATCCTTTGTCGGTAAGCGAGACAATATGTTACTTAAGACATCTTCATGTAAATAGCTAATGCAGTCTCTATCATGTCCAATTTCACATAACTCAATCGACTTCATACTGATTTCAGTACATGCACCCCCAATTTGCCCCCTGGAGCAACGCAAACAACTGTTAACATTTATCAGTATCCTGAGCAACGCAAACAACTGTTAACATTTATCAGTATCCTGCTTTTTATGGATGAGTAAATGGTGAGGCATATTTTGACACAAACCTAGTGATAACTCAAGCAAGAAAACAGAAATATACGTATCCACAAATACGAGGAAGTTCAAATAAGAGCATTTATCAATAGGACACAGAAATAAGAGCTGTAGAGATCGAAAGAACGGGTAGCAGCCGTGGCAAGTGGCAACAAAGGTACCACTATTAGGGCCAAGAAGAAAGTTACACAAACAGCCATTTCTGGTTAAATCTGCCAGCTTTTTATGTTTTTTTTTAGCAGAAATCGGAAACCAAGCCGATACAATGCAGACTAATACTGATACTTGCCCCTCTTTCACATATTGGTGCTTCATAGGTTTCAAAGAATGGATCAAGAACACATCAAAGAAAATGACACTACAGAGGAATACTATCATTATTATACTATAATACAATCAGGAAACTGATTTTAGGCTCATAGATGAGGTTTATACACCAGAGGCCCTGTTAATTAACATATGAAATTGCAGCAAAAACTATAACGTAGAAAACAACAGAAAGATGGAAAAAAAAAACTAGTACAAGTCTAGAATTGTAGCTCAGTTAATAAAGTGGCATATATAATCAAATCAAATTCAGAAAACACAATTTAAACATGCTTGCATAGGTATTTAAGCACCAGACCAGACTGCAGAAATACAAAACAAGTAAAAATAGGATCTTTATGGGGGTTTAGATGAAGAAACTTACTGGGGTTTTCGGCTTCAAGACGTCAATAAACGCAGCAATTTTTGCTTCGAGATAGTGAATTCTTCTAGTTCTTGCCTTTATTTACTGGGCCTTCTGTCTGGGCCTTTGCTCCCGAGTCTGGTGGGCCAGTTTTTGGGCCTTTGATCCAGAAAAAGAAAAACGGACTGTTGTGTTTTAATTGCAATCGAATAAGAGACTCTTGCGATAGGCCACAAATTCACTTATATGTATAGACTATAGCCTATGTTCGATAGGCCAAAATAAATAAAAAATATGCGGCGATAGGCCAAAATAAATAAAAAATATGCGGTGAACGTGGATCGAACACGTGACCTTCAGATCTTCAGACAAGTCTGACGCTCTCCCAACTGAGCTATCCCCGCTACATATATCATAAAGATTAGTTATATTATATGAATCAAATAAACCGGCACTGTGGGCTAATTGATTGGCCTGGGCCTTGCTAGTTCCAACTCAAATTTATGTGAGGATTATAAGCCGGTATCCTATACGAACAATACTTAAAAAAAAGGTCAAATAGTAACACGCGTTAAGTTGACCAAAAATCTCTACATTTTTGTCAGAATTATGTACATTTGGGGTATAGTTAGGTTATAATTTGTGTAAAATGGACACAAAAAGTTGTACATTTTAGCGTAGAATGTATTACTCCTAAAAAAAATAGGATAAGTCCATTTTAAACGGCCATGTCTTCATTTTCATGTTCAAGCCCGGCCCATTCGCATTCATCGAATTTTTCCCTACTTGTTTGAAATCAATCCATTCCGGTTGGATCAATATTCCCAAAGCTAAGACTATACTCTTTCAAACTTAAATTAAATCCAATTTCATTCAATTCTGATCAAACTTTAAATTTGACTAGTGTAAATTAATAATTTAATTCAGATTACTTTAGGTAGTAGAAATTCTAAGTTGAATCCAACAAAGCTAATCAATATTGATTTATTAGCAAGACGTTAAAGTGTATGAACACGATATTTATTTACGTATACGTACAGGATACAATCAAACATAAAACATAACATAAGTAAGGTAGATGGTCTAATAGATATAATGTGAACCCTTAGAACTTGTTTAGCTAAAGTTAAACAGGTTGTTAAAGAAAGCTGTTAGCACTTAACAGAGTGGTTTTCTGGCATTTGACTTTGATAGCTAAAAAGTCTTTGGAAAGTTCACTATAGTGTCTTATTGTGTGATTTTTTTAATATTTAATAATTTATAATTAATAATTTAATACTAATCTACAATTGTATATGAAAGGGATCTTGAATTTATCACTCAGAAAGTTTTCTGTGTCTGCAAAGTGTTGAGTATTCTAGGCCTATAAGATTCTTTTTCTATCACAATTGTTGTTGTTTTCTTTAATTTGTCACAAATTTATTAATCTACTATTGATCTTTCCAAGATTTCATTTTATTATACTAGCTAGAGAGATTATTGTATACTAATGTTGCCTGTTTGGTTTCTGTTTCAGAATGAGTACCCTATGGAATGAATTTAATTGAGTCTTAGTAGTGTCGTTCGAGCATCATGTGATGTACACGGTAGCATAAAGGAAACTTATCGAAGTAAAAAATATTATAGAAGTTTAACCTCCTCCGTTTGCTAGAATGATTTGTTAAAACAGAGCTCAGTATATGAGTGTTAAGCATAATTAGCACCATCGGTTGTTTGTCTTCACCGACTACCAAATTAGACTTACAAGACCCTACTTTCACCCGTAGCGAACTCACTACTCATACCAAACGTTATCAAAACTCCAATCGGTTTCTTCTTAATTATTCTTTAACCAAACAATTCATCTAATGTTTGTTACAAAATATGACTTCACCATCACTCCATATGAAACCTTATCTATCAAATTCGACTTACAAGACATCCATAGGCTGTTTTGGTTATTATATGTCGTTCCTGGATGCTCTCAGGTTGTTTAGGTTATTGTACATTCCTCGCATTCTGTAAGCCAGCTTTCTTGGCAATTTAAACGGACCGGAATGCTTCTCGGTCTCATTTTGTTGTGCATATCTCTTGCACATTTGTAAACTTCTTGATGTTAATCCTCTCATTAATTAATTAATTTGTACCGATTCAAAAAAAAAAAATCGACTTACAAAACACTACTTTCATCCGTAACAAACTCACTACTCACATCTCACGTGAAAACCCTAATCCGTTTCTCGTTCATTCTTCGAACAAACAAACGAGTTACAAGAAGCATTAATTGAGACAACGAAACAATAATCTTGATACTCGCCTTTTCAAGAATCACCAAGTTGAATGCTTTGGAGTTTGAACATGTAATAAATGGTGTGTCTGTCTCATCTCAAAATGTGTTGTTTAATTGGTCTGCTCGGATGTCTGTAAGATTCTTCGGGAACTTAGACTTACTAGAAGACTGTTGTTAATTATGTTCTCTAAGTACATTGGTAAGTTAAACTAATCAAACTAAAAAGACAAAGCTATTTTTGTCTGAATCATCATGCAATGACAAAAACTGCATCAGTTTCTTGAATCTTATAGCTCACCATTCACCAATCTCCATGATTTTTAACTTCCAAGTCAACAATTGTAGAGGATGTTGTGTTGTTTATAAACTTGATCGATCTATCACTTTCGTTTATACTAAAGTTGCGACTGCATCGTTTTTCAGTATCTAAAGCCAGTCTTCTCTAAACACGGATTAGTTTGTGATTAACTCTTTATAAGTTCTTACGAGATTTCCAGTTTAATAGGGTTTCGAATGTTAGGAATAATCATCTCGAATTACCGTCAAATTTTGAACTGGTTATAAAGTTGTACTCCCTCCGTCCGCTCAAATTAACCAGCCCCATTTTTCCATTTTGGGCGTCCGCTCAACCCAGCCCCATTTCCAGAAATGGAAACTTTTTATTACTTTTAAATCAAACACTCCTACCCCACTTGTACTATATATCAA
>JAYMSL010005278.1:0-10260 GCA_036897195.1 Plantago coronopus
CAATCTCTTCATTTTTGCCTTCTAAAGCAGACAAAGCTGATCCTCGAACAATGGGAATATCATCCCCAGGGAATTTGTAAAAGCTCAACAATTCTGCAAGTATAACATGGTTAGCTAAAGAACCTCCTCCTACAGAAGACATACACAAAAGTTTACAACTTTGTCATTACCGCGAAGCTCCATTTCCACAAGTTCCAGCAATTCTTCATCATCAACCACATCAACTTTATTAAGGAAGCATACCAAAGATGGCACACCAACCTGTTACATACAGTAATTCATAATTCAATAAAGATGAGAGTAATTCTTTCCGGGGTTTTCTGGCAATGAAACACGATAATAACCTGGCGAGCTAGCAGTATATGTTCCTTAGTTTGTGGCATTGGTCCATCAGGGGCAGATACAACAAGAATACCACCATCCATTTGAGCAGCTCCAGTAATCATGTTCTGAATTATTGTGATAATATCAGAGTTAGAGAATTGCATAACAAATTAACAATCATCACACCCCTATTGACTATTCAGCAAATGAATTGCAAATAATTAGCATTCAAGTTTTGTGAACATTAGTTTCTCATAGGTCATAAGCCTTAACCACAAAATGGGTTTCTCATTGCATCATAAAAAGTTTAAACATACTACAGACATAGAGTACAACATCTTAGGACTCGATAAGTTAAGAAAACTTATGTTAACATTCACAACCATCTTGGAGCTAAAACTACAGAAAATCAAGCTCCAATAAAGGAACTCTGACCTCTAAGCATTTTCAGAAAGAATTAATTATTCAAGATGCTTCAAGAAAACATATGCATGAGCCTCGCATAAACAGAAAAGAAAAGGGTCATACCCCATATTAAACAGACAACTTTATTCAGGACGTTCTTCTGATGTAACAGAAGTTACATCAGGAAGAAACAAGGGAACTCAGTGCACAATTCAGTATTGTTCGATCTTTTAGCCTATTTCAGGTTTGGAGCACACAACATTGCAATAATTACTACAAAAACTAACACTCATAATCACTTTGTCTAATAATAACCAGACTCCAAATCTCACCTTGACATAGTCAGCATGCCCAGGACAGTCAACATGAGCATAATGTCTCTTTGCAGTTTCATATTCCACATGTGCCTGCAGTATTAACTAACAATGAACAGCAAGCTCGATTTCAACGGGGAAATTTAACAACTGAATTCAATCTAACCGTAGCAATTGTAATTCCTCTCTTTTTCTCTTCAGGGGCTTTATCAATTTCATCAAAAGCAATTGCTTTCGCATTTCCTGCTTCCGATAACACCTTTTCGACAGAAGAGAGCAAAATTACATTCACAGATAAACAAGGCCGGTAGTTGCAAATAATTTAACTTCAAAAGCCTGAAAATCATTAGGAAATGCCATGTAATGTATGTTGCATTTAGGCCAACATTTGCAACTGATATCTCAGGAATAATTAGCTCAAGACTCTAAATGATACAGTACCACTCAACTCCAATTGTAAGTAGAACAGGTCTGGTCATTGGTGGCAGTTCCCAATTGGGATTTTGTTCCGAACCCAAAGTTTTCAGGTAAAATGCATGAATAAGAGTTACTATCATGACATGACTAGCATTTCTGATATTTTCGTGAATCTCTGTACTGCTGCTGCATGATGCAAGACTTGCATCAATTTCTACTAATGCCACAAGAAATACGTATCTCACCTCCTATATTTACAAGCTTACAGAAACTGTACTATAAAACAAAACAATAAAGCTTAATTCTGAATCAGAATACATTACTCTTTTCAACAAAAACAACAAGCTGGTAACCAAATGTATGAAAACTTTGGGGATGGTAAATAAACAGGTTTGCCAGGTTTGTGGTAGTTCCTAATCTGAATCTAGTTTAAAGGTCCAAAGGTTTCAGGTAAAATGCATGTGTGAGAGTAACTAGCATGTCATTACTAATATTTTCGATACTGTCGGGAGTCTTAGTACTACATTAGTACATTATGCATTGCATATGTTTCTACTAATGCCACAAAAAACCTATCTCCCACTCACCTTCGTAGATTTACTAGCTCACAACTGTACTATAAAACAAAACAGTAAACTGCAAAGCTCAATTCCTAATAATTACACTATCCTCAGCTTTTCAAGTAACACAATCAACGAATCGATAACAAATTAGACAAAATTTGCAAAGTAACAACAAACCTTGGTGATTGCTGCAGTTAAGGTAGTCTTGCCATGGTCAACATGACCAATGGTGCCAACATTAACATGAGGCTTTCTGCCAATGCACCAAAACGATAGTCAGTTGACAGAAGATCAAAACGCTTGAGCTTTTTATCAGCTTAGAATTTATCTACTTACGTTCGCGTGAAGGTAGCCATAGATCTCCACCATGGGCTATGATTGGAGGAGATTGACGGCTCGGCGACGGAGAACGGTGAGGAAGCGACGGATCCTCGGCAGCATGATGAGTAGAGCTGTGGAGAGAGTGAAACCACGCGCCTCCGGATTGCTGCAGATGCCATTTCTGAGGAGCTGAGTGACAGTAGGGGTTTACACTTTACAGTTAATTTTGATTGAGGGTTTTAGGAATCAAGGAACTGAAGAAAAACCTTGGGTTTTGGTTGTTGGGCCTGGGCTTTATGGCCATAGACCTACTATATTGGGCTTTTTACTAGACTCAAAGTTCGATTTTTTTTATTATTTTGAAGTGTCAAAAGAGACGATTAATAATGTTCTCCATTTAATTTCAAGGTTAATCGAACCCTGGCCTATTAGTTGGAGCTGAAGCGTATTAATTACTGAGCGGCTTTTTGTTGTCGTAGTTACAATTAGCACCTTCTTGGGCATTCATTGTGATGTGTAACAATAGGTTTCTCGACATTCCCCAAGGTTGCTTAACATGACATGCTCCCCGCCAGTTAGCTTACCAATTAGGCCCACCACGTTCCCCAATCTACGGGCCTTTGTCCACATGTGAAGTTGATCTAAAGCGTTAACATATTATCAATGGTGAATTCTCAAAAAAACAGCCTTCAACAAGAAGCTACTCTTTAAATTTGGTAATGATCATATATAGCCCCTAAACTTCCAACAATCAATATTCTCTACACTACAATACATCGATGTACCACCTCATGTTACATTAATTGTTACACACTTAAACTGTTACTACATCACATTTTCTATATTACTATATAGTACATTGTATAACATATTCAAATAACATGAACACAATGTACAATAAAATAAATTGTAGAACTAGATAGAAAGACGACTAGAGAAGTAAGATAACAAAAGAGAATCCGATACCAACGTGTTCACACTTCGCAGTTGCTCACAATTACCATACTCAAATAAAACCTTCACTCTATCAAGTAGCGTCTAGAAGAGTATCTCTGTACAAGTCATGAATGATTTGACTTCCAACGTGTTCACATAATTGATGTACCACCACATTATACATTAATTGTTACACTGTTGTGTTAGCATTGTATAACAACACATTCAAATAACATGAACACGATAGTACGATAGAAAAAACTCTAGAACTAGCTACTAGATAGAAAGAAGACTAGAGAAGTAAAATAACAAAAGAGAATCCAATACCAACGTGTTCACATATACTCACAATTATCATACTTGGATAAATCCTTCACTCTAGCGAGTCGTGTCTAGAGGAGTATCTCTGTACAAGTCCTGAATGGTTTGACTTCCAATGTGTTCACAATAATTGATGTACCACCACATTATACGTCAAATGTTACACTGTTGTGTTAACATTGTATAACACATTCAAATAACATGAACACGATAGTAGGATAAAATAAACTCTAAACTCTAGAACTAGCTAGATAGAAAGAAGACTAGAGAAGTAAAATAACAAAAGAGAATCCGATACCGACGTGTTCACATATGCTCACAATTACCATACTTGGATAAAACCTTCACTCCAGCAAGTCGCGTCTAGAAGAGCACAACTGTAGAACAGTAGAAGTCATGAATTGTTTGGCTTCCAATGGCAAAAAGTAGCAGCACACAGTGCCTAATATTCACTAACAACGACTTAATCAAATACGGTCTTTCCTTACTTGACTAGTTTTGTTTGAATATCCAGAAACTTTAACTTGATTCCCAGCAAAAAATCTGATTGATTTGAAGACTTATAGCCTCATTAGAATCTGATTCTTAGCTTAATGTTGTGTCTGACACGACAATGATTGCTAGCTAGTCTTCCATTATCGTTAATTGCCCTCCGACACGCAACTGGGTTGATATCATCGAACTTACGTATGTACCAATACATGGATGTGTTCATGTATTTGTGTACTGTGGTGATTAGGAGAATCGATACTTAATTACTTATAACGAGTACGTACTTGATTTGGTTTATGTTCATTAAGGTGTAAGATTGACCCGTCAAGACTCAAGAAGGTAAGATTTACTTGTCAATAAGGTAATCTCAACCAATGAACCAAGTTTGTTTGGTACTCAAACGCGTATGAAGTACCAAACAAAACGTCAAAACCTATGTCTAGTACTCAATCTCGTATGGAGTACCAAACAAAGCTTATAAGTTTAGTAATTGTGCATTAGTATGTTACATGAAGGTCTAGTTGATAGTTTTTAAGTTAACTGATTTGATAAACTACTTACTTAAATGTTTATAACAAATTAGCTGGTTTATTTTAATAAACAGGTTTGTGATGATGATAATTAGTTTAGATAATCTATCTTATCAGCTATTAACAAACTCACTGATAATTTTGTTACACATTTTGGTTTAATTGGATTGTAAATTGGTCTTGTTGATGTATCTGCTTTCTTTCTTTGTCGTGTTTATGTATGTTTCATATACGTCTGTTGATTGAGTTTTGAGTTCAAACTCGCATATTGGCTCGTTTGGTTAACGATCAGTGCACGAGCTCGAACACCATTCGGGGTCGAGCTCAACGAACGAGATAGCTAGAGAATAACAGACCACCCCTTCCTATTGCAATTGTTGTACTGATATTCACAAACTTTACGTATAAAGAAGAAAGACATTTAAAATTAAAACCTAATTAAAAACATTAAAATAATCTCACATTGCCCACATTGTCAAAAAGTAATCATCTTGGAACCCAAGACTCAAATGCCTTATACATCTCTTATAAGAAAGCCTTAGTTATGTGCATTACCATTATTGAGATTTGACAAGAATCTCTATATAAGGGCCATCAGGAATAACTTTCAGGTGGAATTGCAACCAAATTTCTTCATAAAGTATCAAACCCTGCCTTTTCACACGGAAGCTCACACCCTTAACCAGCTCCCGTCCCTCGTTAAATTGCGCGATTCTTCGCTCTCATTTTGCATCATTCATCTTCACAGATTCACAATCAAGAGAGAAGCTAGCTAGTAACCAAATTGTATATCAATCAGCAATGGCAAAGAACAGGAACAGTTCTGATCAGGGGATGTGCCAGAGGATCAAGTCCACATTTCGACGTTTATCTCCTACTCCGCCAGTTCATGTTGTGAACTACCAGCCTAACTTCAGCAAGACGATTCCAATCGAGTCTGAGCCGACCATTGCACCTTCTGCTGTTAAGGCGGAGATTGTTATCGCGAGTGGTGGCAATGCTGGTCCGAGGAAAGGCCATCATGTCCGGATTGAGGAGGCGAAGACGACCAAGAAGCATGAAGGATGCCATGAGGATCCGGATTACGTGTTTTCGGATTACATCAACAAGGTGAAGAGGAGGATGCTGAACACTGTGTCTACTGTGAAGGGGGACTTCAAGAGTGTTACTTTCAAGAGATGAAGATTGTGCTATTGTTATATATTGGTGAAAGAATAAAGTTTTAAATGTTGAGTGATGAGCTGAAACTCTGTGGAGTGGAAGCAAGAACTTGGGACTGGAGAAAGAAATGGCTTTATGCTATACTATAACTATTAAGTGATTGAGATTTGTGAATGTATATTTTGGAATGAAATTAATGTATAATACTGTATTTTTGCAATGTGATACTTGCTTTCATATCTGTTGTGACAAGTTTCATTTTGTATTATATTGCAATCATTAAAAGATATCAGAGAATTATGGATTTTGTTTCATTTCTAGATTGGTTTATCAGAAGTCTGTGAATGAGATTGAAGGATATTCTCCCACAATATAGAAATGATTGGAATTGAAAGAAGTGAAGGTGAAATAAATGATAGGGACAAATCAATCTTACAGGTGTACCGTGTAACGAGTACTGCAGATTTCGAGCTATTGAACCAGTTGGTAGCTGATTAGATAGTTGAAATTGAGAGCTGATAAACTAGTTGATTGTGACATAAATACGTATTAAGCAATCTAGCAACTTAGTTGATTTGCTTAACATACATGAAATCAACGAATTTATCCACCAATAAGTAGGTTTTCGCGTATCAAACTTATTTGGATCGAATCGGTGATGTAATCTCATCTATGATTATAAAGCTAGTGCTAAAGTTAGACAAAACACAGGCAATAGGAACTTTCAGCATCATGTGATCATGTCATATCACTCATGCTAAATACCCGGCCCAGTTAGTTAGCAGAGAGTTTCTTGCAATAAGCCCAACACACAGCATGGGCCAGACAATAGCTGGACAATCCTGAGGCCCAAGTGAAGTTTGTGAATACAAGAAATACCTATGAATTGACTAGGCATAAGCAATAATATTTGTTAAGAATAATAAACGTTTTGGTAAATGTCGTTATCATGAATAGTGCATAGTATGTACATAGTACTGCATAGTGACATGCATAGTAAGAGTGTTGAAAAATTTGTAACGTACGAAGAAATTTCCTTCATACTGTCTGCCAAGCTTCGCCTATATAAAGAGGCACTCGGCATCAGAAATAAACACACCGAGAAACACTCTCTTCTCTCATTTACTTCTTGTTCTATTCTTCTATAATATATCTATAGTAGTATTTATAATTACGAGCTTTTGGGCGTTGTTTCACAACACGTTATCAGCACGAGGCTATAATCTAATAAACTAAATCCTCGGTGTTATGATGTTGTTATGATAATAAGAAAAATATCATGATCATCATCATCAATGATCATTATACACTTATAATTATTGATCATCATCATCAATGATCATTATACACTTGCATTTACAGAGAAGCAACCTGCTGCTTCTCTTCCATCGCTATAGTCCATTTCTTCTTCCCATTTTTCTCTTTTGCTCTTTCAACTCTACTACTAATCATCATCCCTAAAAATAATTATTACTCCCTAAATCATCATCCAATTTCTTCTCTGTGGAAGAAAAACAACTTATACTACTCATATACTACTGCACGTTTCTTTCCCAACTCCCCGACCAAAAATCTCTGCTTCAATTTTTGTGTTCTTCATTCCATCCAGACTCCAAGAATCCTTTTAAGGTTTCAGCTTCAGTTGTCACGGCCGAAGCCATCCACGGTGCTGGAAATAGTGTTGCAGCCCATCAAAGAGATCTCTGGGACGGTTAAGTTGCCCGGATCCAAGCCCCTTTCATCTTCCTTCTCCGGCGTGATCTCCACTACCGCACCAACAGCATCACTACTACTACCACACCGGGACGACGACTATACAGATCAGATAAGTTTAATTTTATTATTTTGTGATTGAAGTTTGATAAATTTTGGAGATCCAGAAATTGATCTTTTGTGTTTCTGATTTGTTTCCTTATTGCGTTGTTGTTAGTTTCTGATCTTCACCGTCCAGAATCAATAACATAGAGTCTGGAAGCTACTGTCAAAATTCCACGAAGATCCGATGGTTGAATTAACGGGAATTTTATATTTCTTAAGACTGTAGTGTTGCCAGCATCCACGCCGATTTTGTACTGTTTTTCTACCGGATCTGTCTCCTTGAAAATCATAAGGTATATCATATTAAAATAAAATATGATTAAATTAATCCATTTTGATTATATAAATTAACTCCGAGGGTATGCTAAATCACCTCGTTTAATCTAACCGATAAATATGGAAGTCGCAGACTCCTTTTATTTGGTAATTTATATTGAGTACTTTTGATTTATACAAATGTTGGTGCCGATAAACATGGCGGCATAGCCCCTTTTATCTGGTATTTTATATTATGTTTGAAAAGAAAAATACTTGTGAAAGGAACGGGCTTGAATAGCTGAATGAATGGATCGGCCTAGATGGCTAAGGATCGAACGTAAGATCAATCGTTGCATTGTCGTGGAAATATTCTTTCCACACATGTTGAATCATTCCCTGAAAACTGATTGAACGCCACGTACTCGGTGTATTAAAAACTCCTTAAAGCATTTTGTTGCTCTTGATTGAGAAGGAGATGGAATGAGGCACTCTCATATGGTTTGGGAGTTGCAAGAAAATGAGTTCGGATGAAAAGAATGAAATATGAATTGAACTTGAAGCTGATGAAACGGAAGTATAGCCTCTTACATGAACTCAGAAACTGATTCCAAATGACAATTGAATTGTCGAATGCTCCACACTTTAAGTGCATGGGAGAAGTAGTTAGTAGTTACTGTGGTTATAAAAACCCAAGAAGAAAAACACTGCTTCAGCCTTCATGTCATACCAACTATTGCAAAATGAAGCAAGACAGAAAGCTCATATCATATTGAAGTATGAAATGAAAGGAAAGTGAAAATGGAAAGGCTGATGATGAGAAACAAACTTCTTCTTACGTGGCTATATTTGTGTGTGCCAATTTCAACTTTCATTGTCATGTATAGTAACACACTTACTTTTGTCTTCCTCATCAACTTGATGTAGCAGTGTAGCACTATAGCAGAAGTTAGAATGCAAAATAAAATTCATGCACTTGTGCTCATCATCATTTATTATTTCCCAACGACCCAATTAATTCCATGCATGCTAAGTCAAATGTTTGCTATGCCTTTTGTCGTTTGGCATTATGGTACACTAGCATGTTTTTATTTTCAAATACTCAAAAGCAGTCTTGCCACAACTAGATAAATGTACGTTTATACCAGCAATTTGTCTTTACTGATGTATACATGCTGCACAGTGGATTCAGCCATATGACAGTGATGTAACACTTTTAACAATGACTTAGAAATGTAAACTTACACAAACACGTACAATATTATACACAATTTGTCAAACTTGGTCTCATGCATATACTTTGTATATTACTCCCTGATGGTTCAAATTGAATGACCACAAGTTTGCAAAAGACATTGATGAAATCAATCACGTGAGTTAATTTGTCTCTTTAAGTTTTTATCATTTAGTATATTAGAAAGAAAGAAAAAAAAAAGGGGAAAAGAAATTGAAGTGTCATTCAATCCCATGGACTACTAGTATGTTGTTTTATTCAAACACTCATCTGGTCTCATTTTCACTATTTTCAATTCAATAAATGCATCATCGTTTAATTGCATGACCATGGTTTCAAGTTTGGGAAGCATCCTCTTAATATCACATGAAATTTAGAATTTAACTAAAGTATGACATACATCTTATTTATATGAAAATATAGAGGAATACTTAAGCAAGCTCAGGACACCCAGTTTCAAAAATGCATGAAACTTAAATGGGAAAAAGAGAGTTTGTAAAATAAAAGGTGAAATTGTGTTTAAGAATGCTTTGGTGTTTAAATAAATTATATCAAGCATTCAAAGTCATTCACATGACAATTAATTTATGTATCATATTTCTTTTGTCGGTCATAAAATATGATGGGATGTACCTCGCCAACATGAAGTTGGGAGAAGAATAAATTACCTCACCAACTTGAAGTTGTGAGAAGAATATGAAATTACCTCGCCAACCTAGAGTTGGGAGGAGCCTATGAGAAGATATATAGCCAACTTAAAGTTGGACAAAGGCATGTGAAATTTATCTCGCCAATCTAAAATTGGGAGTTTGATATAAAAGTATATATCTTCAACTTAAAGTTGTGAGGTGCATATGAGATTATAATCTCCAGTAATGCATGAAATTGAGTGAAAGGCTCCTAAAAGTTGAGCATATTATTACTAAGATGACTTCAAAGCAAAACACTCATGGAGTGCTTATTCAGACCAAATAGATTGGTCGAAGTCGGGTCTCAAGTGTAGACGAGCAACTGTGCTTTTACCAACACTCCAATTTTTGATATTCAGTTTTACTTTAAAGTGGTTTTTATTTGAGTTTGAGTTATACTAGTTTGTTTGTATAATACTAAGTATAAGGGATAACACTTTATATAGTAAAGTAGCAAGAAACATGTGAATAAATAAATCT
>JAYMSL010005279.1:0-10257 GCA_036897195.1 Plantago coronopus
ACCTCCGACCCAAGATTGGAGTATTGGATGCAAAGAATGTTGTGCAGCCTACGAAATGAAGTGTTACACAGACCCACTCTACTATACTGCCTATCTCGAGACACCTAATGGACCGGAAGAGTGACTTTACACCAGTTTTATTCAACATGTTTTTTTCTACTTCTTAAATTCTGTTTACGTACTTTTTATTATTAAGGACCTTTGTTGCATTTGAATTTTCGTTAAGAATTAAGTACTTTTTATTATTAAGGACCTTTGCTGCATTTGAATTTTCGTTATGAATTATCTTACTTACATATGTTATATCTTAATTTTATCTATAGTCTATATGATAGCTTGAAATGTTAAATTGCTTATATACATATCGAAGTTTAATCTTAAAATTAAAATAACATTTTATCAAAGAATATTAATTTCGAGCAGATTTTTGGTTAGAACCCCAAACAACATTTTAATTGAAACAATAAAAAACAACTTTTATAAAATCTTCGGTATTTTATTCCCAAATCTCTTTATAAGCTAAACAAATAATGTTATTTACACGAATAAACATATAACTTAGGTAAAAATCTAAATTGCCAAATAAGTTCTCCCAAATGAGCTTATATATACAATACCAATATATAAGGGTTTCTTTAAACATCAATAGTTCTCAAGTTGACCCAACAATGGAGTTCCTCAATTTGCCTCTCGACATACTAACTGTTATTATGATCAAGATAGCATCCTCTTCTAGGAGTGACTGGCTGAATGCATCTTTGAGGTAATTTTCTATTTAGATAGTGGGTAATATAATCTATGGAGTATTTTTAAACTAAATCAGCAACTTTTTTTGCATAGCTGTAAAACGCTACACTCTATTTGCGAGGATGATCAAGTTTTGAGATGCATCAATCTACCAGAACAGATTGATACTAACAGTCTAAATCGGCTTGCAAAGTCACTGAATTCGGAGGCATTATATAGATGTTCATTGGTAGGTTAATTAATGATGCTCTGATATCTTAGTTCACTCACCTTATTTCTACTTATAATCTATATATTCGGTTTTGACAGGTTGAGTTTTTTGTCCTTGGACATGTAACTCAAACTTATGACCTACTGGCGTTGGCTTTGGGTAATGGTCACAGACACGCTAAATATACACTCAATATCATAAGAATACTCAGCACTGATGAGGAAACCAAGCAGTTAGGCATTGATCAGTTGTTCGAGGACACAGGCACGGCCCTAGGGAGACTTAACATAATGCTCAGCTGTTACTGCATGTCGAGAAGGGTAGCTAAGATGTCCATACCAAATAAGAAGGTTTTCGACATTCAACCTATATGCAGTCGCAACAATGGCTCGAAGATGTGCTACTTAATAGATGTTAATTCACATCCAGACTCATGTTCTAACTGCTTCGCAGATAGTGAGATTCGAAATGTTAGAAACTTTTTCTTTTTATTTAGCTGGGATTCTGAAGGTTTTTTCGATGTGTAGAAAGGTCTAATTTCTGTGGTACGGGACCCTTAATGCCTTCTAATAATAATAATTTTTGTTTCTGAATCTTATAATAATAGTTGTTTTTTGTTTTGTTCTGCATTCTACACTAGCTAATTTAAAAAAAACTTTACCTAATACCAGATGTAAGAAAGAATGACTGATTTGTTGTTGAAACATAAATCATAATTAAACAGTCGATATTTTATTAAATGATAGTGTATTTTAGAAAAATATATTTACAAAGCTCATATTTTCGAAAAAATGTGAAATAATTTGTTAAGTAATTTGGTATCAAAATTGTTCAATACTTAACATGCAAGATGACACGTTAATTTAATATACCTGTGAAAAAAACAAATAATTATATATTCACACGGAAATAAGAACCTTTTTTTTGGTCAGAAATCATTACTGATCTCATATAACAGGGGTAAGTATATTCTTCCTAGCAAATTGCACCATAAAAATTGAAAATCATTTAGAAAGATATTCTTCTAATATTTTTTGTAGAATTTTGAAAGATTTTATTCCTTGAAAATAACTTTGTGGAATGATTATGGAAAAATGGCAGCTGCACTGATATGCAAAATAATTACACAATCCGATGCTTTGAAAATTTATTTTCTAGAACATACAATTCAAATGGAAAGTGAATCATGAGACATATTTTTTTTTTTAGAATACAGGAGCATTAGTTTTCGACGCCTATATAATAGGCTCGCATACTATTACAACCTGCATCATAATCCTTTGCAAACAACACTCTAAAGTTTTTTCTCAAAATGAGTAACATTTATGTGAAAGATATTGACATGGATACTAGCTCGAAGTCAGTGACGGTGAAAGTTCTTAGGCTATGGAATGGTACTGATGCACAGAAGAAACCAGTGTCAATTGAGGGAATCTTACTTGACACTGAGGTAATGTTTAACAGCCTATACCATGTTAATGCATTTTTCATTGTTAACCATGACTAATAATACTATTCTGTAGGGCTCCCACATTGGTTTCTTTGTGAGGAAGACACTTATGGCTAACTTCAAGAGATTCCTGGCAGAAGGTGACACGGTTAGGATTGAAAATTTTGGTGTTGGGGAGAATGCAGCGCACAAATGGCAGAAAGCTAGAGTTAATCATGCTTGCAAGATCCACTTTGGATATGTCACCAAGGTCACTAAGGTCAAACCAGATCTATACATTCCATCCTATGGACTTAATTTGGTTGGCTACGAGGCTCTAAATGATGCACCTGATCCATTCTACATCGGTTAGTTTAACACTTACTCTGGATTTCTAATATACTTAGACTTGCTATTCATGTATTTTCATTTTTATGTAGATGTAATTGGAAGAGTGACTAAGAAAGGAGACTACAGTAGAGTTGACAAACTAAATGCTAGGAGGATCGAAGTGGCCATAGAAGATGAGAGGTAAGATTAATAAAAACATGCCTAGGCTTTAATGTATGAGTATAGATTTCATGTTTCTTATTTAAACTTTTATATTACAGCCAGAATATTGTCGTGGTTGTCCTATGGGAAGCTTATGCGGAAATGTTTATTAATTACCTAGACAAGCATGATAACCAGGATGTTGGTATCATCATGGTTGTGCAGTTCGGGGTCAAGTCTACTTGGAATAGTAAGTTTAAGTCATTAAGATTTTTATATCATTGGTATGTGATGATCATGATTTTACATTTTTAAATGATTAATAGTCCTATATAGATGAACTGAGAATCTCTTGATTATTACTTTCCTATTTAGATGAACTGAGGGTCTCCACTACGATGCATGCATCTAAACTCTACCTTAATGATGACATACCTGAAATCAACGATTTTAGGCTAAGGTAACATTGACTAAAACACATGCTTCACTATGACTCAAGTTTTGTGATTTCTATTTTAATAGTTAAAAGTTTTCAGGCAAGGCAACATTGGTCTAACTCCAATTCGCACTATAACTAACCTATCAAGTGGAAGTAGAGCTATGAGTACTGCTGATTGGTTGAACCTAGACAATCACAGAACACCATCCTTTGTGAATAAGGCGACTGAGGTACTCCCTATGAATCAATTCTTTAGACTCCATTGTTTTGTTGGAATTCCAGTTTCCCTGATATTAGTATAATTTGTGCAGCCTGGAGTATACATCCTATTTGTCCATTTCGGAGAGGTTGATGTTAGCAGCGGATGGTACTATGGTGCGTGTGTTAAATGCCACAGTAATGTTAAGGATGCTATGGTGGGTGAGAGCTGTCCAGGTGCTAAGTGTGCTGGAAAAAGGATTGATGGAATTGTCCCAAAGTACTAAGAGCAAACTCTATGTTGTTGTTTACTTATTAAAATTAAAATGCCATTTGGGTGTGATGAATTCTAATTGATCTTTAATAAATTTCAGGTTCAAGGTTAAATTTCTGGCACATGGCGGTAAGGATGAGGATATCACATTGGTCATATTTGATGAGCTTATGAATAAGCTTATCAACAAGACTGCAATGCAAGTGAAGGATGAAACCTTGGCATTGCTAGAACCCGGATATGAGGAAAAAGATATCTTCCCTGAAGATTTCAAGGCTTTGGTGGGACAAAATTATCTTTGCAGGGTTCGCATAAATAAGGTGTACAATCTTGGAAGAGGTTACCAAGATTTTGGTATTGACACCTTAACTGCTGATACTGCCATACTACAGCAGTATTCTGAACTTGCTTCTGGGGTAAGTTGTTACATACAAGTGCAGCAGATCTATTCTATATCAATATTTATTTCAGTCTCATTAACTTATGCTATAATTTATACTAACTTAGTACATTTTCTACAAGGGTAAGAGCACTGGAGGTGGAACTGCTAAAGGCAAAGAGAAGGTTGTTCAGGAGGACAACTGTGAAGGTTCTAATTCCACCCTAGGTTTGACTCCAAGGAAGAGGCCACTTACAATCAGCTCTGATGAAGAAGATGACAATGATCTTCCAGTTCACAAGTCGAGCACAAAAAGTGTCAAACTTGAGAACCCGTAGAGCATGGACTTGAAGATTTTGATTTCAATTTCAGTTTATGGATCTTTTATTTTCTGTTAGTTTGAACTTCTTTTTTTTTAAATCTGGATAATTGCATTGCTTTTGATGAATTGTTTTTTGGGAGAATATTGTGGTTTCCTTTTACTCATATCTTAATCTTAATATTAAGGTGTGGTTTCATGCTTTAATGGTATTTTATGTTTATTTTTGTTGAACTTATTATTGTGCTGCATTGGTTTTATGTGAAGGCTAAGCATGCAAGTACTTAGTGTGGAAAACTAAGCACGCTAAGCATGCTAAGGATGGGAAGACTAAGCATGCAAGTACTTAGCACATAAAAATGCTAAGGATGGGAAGACTAAGCATGCAAGTACTTAGCACATAAAAATACTAAGCATGTGAATAACAGATATACAAAATTGGTACTTAGCACATGAAAAGTTTACGCATGCAAGTACTTAGCACATAGAAAGACTTAGCATGTGAATCATAACAAGTATGCAAGTACCTATAACAAGTACTAATCATGCAAGTACTTAGCATATACATAGAGTTAGCATGCAAAATACTAAGCATGTGAAGCTAAGCATGCAAAAACTTGCATTCATAGAGCATGCAGATATTTACTTTCAGCAGAAACAACAATATCATCTGAATAACATTTGTATAGCAATATAAAAGTAGAGCAAGTTAGAAGATGTGTACCTTGGGGTGGATTTTCCAAGGGGCCCAATTCTGTAACACTTATTACATATTTCTATGAATTTTATAATACAGACCAAATAAAAACCTACACAAATTACATTGGACTACTTATTATACATACCAAATGAATAATAAATTTTTAACCCTACTGTGTTACAGAATTGGTCCCTGCAACCCTGAAGACTCTTCAGGCTGTTAGTCCATGTCTTAATCTTCACATACTCTGGTCTTTGCTGCTCCATTTCCTCTTAGTACAGTTGCTGGCAAATTAGGTCTCTTGATCAGGTCTCTTACTCAGATTCTGCAAAGCAAAGATTGTTCATTTAGTTAAAACACTAAGTATAAGCAACATACAGTAAAACACTAGGTAACAAACAGCAGTATAGAATCAGAGTATGGTGCAGTCCAACTGTAGTCCATTAATAAATAAGATCTTATTTTATCTGCATACAATCTTTCTATCTTACAGACAATATTATTAATTCAACTGAATTGACCATCATTAATGGAAGATTTACTGCAGTCTCATATATCTTGATTATGGTAGTTTCACATAAGCAGCTAGCTATTGAAAGTAATATCATCCTAAAATATCTAACTTAGCATTATTCATACAGCTCACCAAATCCTTAATTAGGATACATAATATCTTCTTAAAATTGGCATAACCCTACTGATTATATATAAGAGAGTTCATTATGTGTGCAGAGAGTTCTTAATCAGGATATGAAAAAGAAGAAAACTGCAGAGGTTAGTCACTTTCAAATCATTTTTCAATGGATTACTGAACATGTTTTACTGCTTCTGTTTATCATAACTTCAACAGGTGTTTTTTATGCAGTTGTAATATGAACAGTTTAACCAAAGGTATCAAAAGTTTGTATTAAGAAACATCAGCAAATCATTCTTCCAGGTATTTTGGATGGTATTATACTTATTATTAGATAAACTGTATGGTTTGATTGCATATACATATGTATATATTATTTTAATGTTCAACTGTTAAAGGTGTGGTGTTTTACTTTCATACTGATTTGATTCTATTAACTATATGCATATGATTTGATTGCAAAATACATATGTATATGTGATATTCATGCTCTATTGTTAAACTTATAGTGTTCAAATCAGTGTGTATGAGGTCTGATTTTAGAGCAGGAAATGATAATGTAAACTAAGTTTGATGTTACTTTTAATTCTTATGTAAATTTAACCTAGATAAGTTGAACACATCAGAGATTTGATTAACAACATTTTCTAAATTACCCTAGACTGAACCAGTAAACCACAAATCATTATGCAATGAATACTTCCAGTACTATACTCTCAAACATATGTATGTTACTGATTTACAACATGTTCTAAACATATGTATTGTACTGATTACCAACAGACCAATATATATGTATGATACTGATTAACACACACATGCTCAAGTCACTTTTAGATTAATTAACAACACATTTATTCAATTATAGAAACTACTGCTAAACATGAAACACAGACATTGTGGTACATGATTGAGGTTTCTTAGAAAAACAAGAAGTTTGCTAAAAAAAATTCATCATTCATTACAAAACATTAAAACAAAAGACTAATAAACACCATTGTAACTTTGTAAGTATACCTGTGATCCATGTAATCCAGGTTCATGAACTCTATATGCTAGAAGTCTTGATGTGCATTTGTATCCTCTCCAGCATACAATCTCGCAAGAACAAATTAAAATTGATTCAGATTCGAACTCTAACTTAGTTTTAGGTATATTATTCTTAAATCTACACTTCTGCTAATTGAATATGATAACAAATGAAAATACAATACAGTTTGAATCATACCTTTGGTTTAAACAGAAACCTTCAGCTTTTGAACCATGCATCTTCATTTTGGGTGCTGGAAATCCATTTCCATCTCCGATATGTGGAAGAAAAAGAAAATTAAAGTAAAAACCCTAGGTTTGAGCAGTCAGGAAAAACGAAATTTACACAAAAACCCTAGGTTCGATAAGTCAATTTGTTACACCTCAAATCGATAGAAAATAACACGAAATGAACAAAAACTAACCTGAAATCAGTCGATTTGTTGAGGTTTGAACAGATCGGAATGGATCTGTACAAATCGGCCATGGATTTCACTACAATGGCCCCGCCGAGCTTTGATTCCACCTTCGTCCTGTGTCGAATTGAAATATAAAAAAAAACCCTAAATTAGAGAATTCATTTCGAATTGTAGAATTGACAGAAATGAAAATCAAATCAACAGAAACTAACCTGAAGCACTCGATTGTCTGAAAATGAGGTGAGTCGCCGGTGAACCCGTCGAAATCCGAGTTGGATTGGAGTTATGTGCTCCGATGATGTTCGATTTGCATCAACTAACCAATATTCTTGCCGATCTGTGAGAATCAAAGCGATTTTAGTGTTGATTCTGGCTATTTTGTGACCTACGGAAGCTTGGAGTGAAGATTTGTGTGTGTTTTGCGTATGGAAAGTTTCCAGATCTGTGTTCTAGGGTTTAGAGGAGGCGGAAGAAATGATGGAAATGGGAAATGTGGCTTGGGTTTGGTTTATATACTGAGCGTTAGGGTTTCCTTAATTCGTGTGTCTAATTCGCGAATTTTGGTGTCTTTAGTTCGCGAGTTCATAGGTTAGATGATGTGGATTAATGTAAGTGTTTGTTTTTCATTTAATTAAGTTAGTTGGTGAATTAGTGTTCATTTAATTCGCGGATTAGCTGATTTGTCGTTGTAGGTGTTTATATTCTATGATTCTTTCGTTATGATTTAGCTTAATAAAATTCGTTTGTGAATATTGTTTTATGTTCTTAGCATTTTTTCCCAGAAAACAACTGCAAAATGGATGATATTAGCAATCGAAGAAAATTCAGTTCAACTTCTTCGAGTCCGAATAAATCGTCTTCAGGAAATGGCATTGAGAATACACCACCATTAGTTGTTTCGGGAGATAATGGTAATTTAGTATCATTTAATTTTAATTAAATATATAGTTTACATAACCGATTTCCCGGCAAATGTTTTTTGTTAGGGTTGTGCTAATGTTTTTGAAATGAAATATACATATAAATATCATGAGAGAAAATAGCAAATTTATATTATATATAAATTTTTATGTAACAAAAAATATACTTTATTTTATCTTATTTTGAAGATTGATTTAATAATATTCAAATTTGAAGTAAAAAGTCAACAATAATTAATAACAAATTTGAGTGGATCGCGGTATATTTACACTTTTTTTTGTGTTTATTATATTCTTTAGGCTTTACCACTTCGCCGCTGCGTGAGAGTTTACCATCAAAAAGGCAGAGAGTGGCTACAGCTCAATCACCAAAATATACACCACTCAGTAACATCACTAATGGTATGTTTTTTCCTTTTCAACGGTTATTGTATTATTGTTTATTTTTTTACATAAATAGCTGTATTGAAGTATTATTTTCTTAATTCATTTCATTATAATTTTCGTAGTATTACATCTAAATAGAACATCATGAAACACCATACCATTGATTTGTCGAATTTTTTATATGTTATTTTATTACTAATATGTGACAATTGTAAAAGTAGTCAATTAGCTTTTATTATGTGAATTTATATTCTAATAAGTTGTTTATGTTGTGAAGTATTGCCTACACCTCGACCCTCCGAAAAAATTACACCAACAACGTCGTCTCGACTTCATTCGTTCAATCAAACATCAGGCCACCTTGGAAATAGTTCCATAAGTGGTATAAGTTATGGTACGTGTATTTATTTTAACTTCATATTATAAATCCAATTTGTATTATGATGATATGATATGACACATATTCTTATCACTTATTTATGTTGTAGCTCTACCTACACCTCGACCAGTTGAGAAGAGTACCCCGGAAAAACGAAATGGACCCGGTGTTAGCAGTGGAACTGGACCAGTTGGTCGAAAAATATATGGTCAGTGATCCTAAAAACAAAACTTCATTCACTCAATTTTATTACTTTAAAATTTATGGTAATAACTGCTTTTTTTTTAGGTCTACCTACACCTCGACCTTCAAAAAAAGTTGCACGTGCAGCATCTTCTGGACCTCATCGCCGTTTAATACTTTCAGCAAGTGACGATGTTTGTGATGCCGCACCAGTTGCAGGCAAATCTGATGGTACATGGTTTATTATTTAGAAAATAAAAAAACAATGTTTGATTCAATTTTATGTTATACAATATGCTTGATTTTGTTTAATTTATTTATGTTGTAGGTTTAGCCACGCTTAGACCACTAGCCGGGAGTACACCTGTAACATCTTTTGCATCTAATGATCGAGTCATTCCGTCGTTAGGTCAAGGTTGTATTGGTTCGACGCCATTGCATGGTAAAGATCATGGTATGTAATCAAATTATAGATTTAGATTTATTTGTTGGTGTGTTATTATGTTAAAGCCAATTTTCCAATTTCTTGATTATGTTGTAGTTTTGCCACCTCTATACCGTCGTGACTATCCTTACCGACGTACTGGACTTCTACCCATGCCAGTGTATAAAAGTCCTCCTGCATTTGATACAACTCAACATCAGGACAATGCTGCTAATACAGGTGACATTTATTTTTACACACTAATGATTGTAAAACAAAATATATATTTATGGGTCTAATGCTCAATTCAGTAAACTGATTTCCGATAACGTTTAAAATATTTATTACATTATAAGTCTGCCCCTAACATTTTTCAATTTTTATGTTTCTGCAGTGTTTGCCTACCATCAAATATGCAAATTCAATCGATATAATAGAATGCACATTAACCGCACTAAAAGATGGATGGAATTCTATCGTATGGACGTTTCTTTGTACAATCAATCAACTCCAGGCTACGGTAAATTACCTGTCTTATTATTTTTTTTTTTTAAAGTTATTTTTATAATATGATTTTGGCATATGATAGGTATCCCTTTTGACCCTATCCTCGAGAGTGCGAAGACTTTAGCCGAAAAATATATGAAAGAATTGTTGCATTACAATAGTCGACTGTTCGGTAAACGGACACTAC
>JAYMSL010005280.1:0-10256 GCA_036897195.1 Plantago coronopus
CTCCTCTACCTAGCTTATAGCATGCATATCAACTTCTTTCTGATACTGAAGGTATTATAGCAAAGAAAAGATTACGGGGTTGAACCAGCAGAAGAAAGCGAAGCGATTAGCGAACAGATACAATGCAGTATAGTAAAATCAACTAAAACCTATAAGATAGCAGAAGAAGCGGCAGCTGAAAAGAGTGAAACTCTGTCAGCCTAATCGAGTTTCAGTTTGTTAAATAATTTAACATGGCGAAATCAGCTGAAAACCATTGGTCTCACATAGTTTGATTTTACCTTGTTACAACCTTCAGTTAATGTATTCTTTCTTTTGAACTAAAACATGTCTTCTAGATGATTGAAACATTCGTCGAGTAATGTACTGTTGAATAAGACTGAGAATGTACCATCGTATTTTCATAAACCTATGGAGCCACGGAGGAAGGTGACAGTCGTACATGCAAATTAAACATTTGTCAAGAATACAACTATGCCAACTGTGGCAGAATAAAACAGAGGAAACAGAGACTTCAACATAGGCAAAGTACACTTTTGTGGAAGCTTATGTAAATGAATTTGATATGTACAGAGTATGAGTTCACTCGAAAAATCTACAATTCTCAAACATAATCAGTAGTATAATCTTGAGAGTTTCAAGAATCATTTTATTCCAAAGTTGATTCCGGTCATAGACACCTTCTCAACCCATCCATTACTACCAACAAGCTTCTTTGGTTTATAGAAACCGCTAGGTTTCTCATGAGCATCAGAATCATCTTCGAATTCAAGCTTGTCGTAACAACTCAACTTCGAATACACAGCAGAATTCGCCTTCCAAAGCTGATGAGACGTTAGGAAAAAAGTATCTACTCCACCATTACACACATATACCATCAAGTCCTTCAATCTCGCTTCGTGCTTGGGATTAGTCAAGCCTGCGAGCATCTCATCGTACATGTCGATGCTCATCATTTTATCCAAATAAACCCTCACAACCGTACAAATAATCTTATGCAATCTGAAAGAAATCAAGTTGAAATCAGAAATTAATCAAAATTAGTATAAAGCGCTGATACGGACTTATAATTACGTCATACTTGTTTAAGCTGAATATTTGTATTTTATATAAATCAATAGATATATTAGTTGTTAGCACTTGTATCATCATACTATATATAAAGACACAGTTTCCATTCCTGCTGACTCATCCAATTCTGACCAATCACGACTCTTTTAACTCTTCCCGATCCTATTTGTCAAATTCTGGTTTAATTGAATTTAAATTAAAATTACGTTGAAAGAAAAAAGTTATCCGAACCTAATCAACGATGGTTCCATACTTCCATTCCACTTTCTGTGATTCTCAACTGACAAGAAACCAACCCATCAAATTTTATCGAATCGCCTCTTCAGTCATCACAACATTTTGCCTGGTTCGGTGCCGATAAGGAAGACGAATCGAACATCTTCCACAATTAATCCAGATTCTTCCACGGCATCTGCGAATTTCAGTAGGTTCATTCGATTCCCCTTATACTTCGTTTTTTTTCTTTTCAATATGGATTTGCCGACCGATTCGTATTCATGGTCGAATGTAATGTTGTCAGCTTAGATCATCTGATTTCTTTTGCTTTTATGGGCCCCAACTGTTTGATGAAATTATTGATAGAGAAATTTATACACGGTGTTTCTCCGGTCTAACCTCAATCAGAGCTATGTTTTCATCACTGAGTCATTCCATTTGTAAGCCTGGAAACTAGAAACATCTTACCGGTTTTGTTGTGTAATTTTTTTTAGGTGCTTACATATATCCGATTATTTCATTTTGCTGGAAAATTGGGAGGCACAAACAAATATTAGGTAATTGGACTTTGAATGTCACATAAGCGAGTGCAACTAAACTTGCAGTACATATTGCATGCATCTTTAATGGAACTGCAGGCTTCAGTTCACTTTTGGATAAGCTGAAGCATTGGCAGGAAAATAATGCTATTTTGATAGCAAATGAAATGAATTTGCTGGTTGTGATACTGGAAAGATGATAATTGATTTTATGGCTCATGGAGTTCCAATAATTTTCTTTAGAAATATATGCACTTTGATTTGCATAACCATTTTTGCCAGAACATCAAGTGGAAACTGACGAACGGATAAAGGAACAATATAGTGACTTATGTAGGCGAAATCATGGGTAGAGAACAGAGGATTGCTGGTGTTGTGATTCATGTGATCCAGGGGTTGACAATGGTTGGTTGGCCAAGGACACCATTCGTCATGTCACCGCAATCAAAAGCAGGTATATATTATCCTCTCTATGCATTGTGTTTTCGAATATAGGTCCAACAGACTATTGAATAGATGTGTTTATGTTGAAAAATGAACATATATTGAAGCATTGGATTGAATGCTACAACTTCATTGTCATGGCAAACGCATACTGGACATATGTGCAGAAGAACTAATTGATTTGGGAAAAAAATTCTTTGTAATTTAAGGGATTAATTGTAAAATTTTCAATTTTATGAAGCCTTTAGTTTAGTTTTAAAACCCTGTTTCATACTCTTTATCAGAGATTTGGACGACTCTAAGAACTGCCATGTTTTGTCAACTTATGTAGTTGACAAATTTAGATCTTTATTTGTAGTGTGATAGCAAATGCATTACTACTATTTAAAACTGTGAGATTCAACTTGCTGTAATTTTGGAAACAAATGTAGTGTTTATCTTTTATCTTCTTATTTGCAGGGAGAATTACCAGCTCTACACAATGAAGACTCGGGTGATTTGCAGGTTAGCCATAGCTGCACCTTCACATTATTATACTGAATCATGTTTTAAATTGCTTATACAGATTTTGTATTATTTTCCACGCCATTCTCAAATTAAGACATCATTTTATTATCAAAGACATCATTCTACGCCATTCTCTATGCATTGATACAACTTATACAGATTTTGTATTATTTTCCAAGTAGTTGGGATGACAATATTATTTGGTTACTTAGGTCTCAAGTACTAATGAAACATAGTTCGATGAAGCGTTTATTTGGATTTAAATTCTCCATTTGAAGGATTCAAACAATTTGCTGAACTTATTGTCTTTCTTGAGTTCTTATGATGTATATATATCTCAATTTTCTGGAACTCTTTTAGCAGATCTATTGGATCAGAGAGATAAGTGTGAAGTTTATCTAAGGATGTAAAATGAAGCCCAGCAACCCTCTGGAACGGAACAGAGGATAGGAAGACAAACAGGTGAATATTACACCCTTTAAATATCCATTGCATTTCTCATTTTCTAACCAGAATTCTCGCTATAATTTATCGTTAACATTGCATAATATGATTTCCTCCGGTTGCATTTGATTTCCTTGACGAACAGGACTTCTAATATTTGCTTCTCATTTTCAGGTTCTTCATCCTACAGGTTCTTTGAGGTTTAAAATAACAATTGGGGTCTCCTGGCATGGAATTCTTCTTCAAATTACTACTTTTATTCTCGATTGGCTATTGGTCAAATGTCAATTTCATCATGCAGGAGTAGCTTCATGGGTGGATTTTTTGCATTAAAAGTGTTACTGGAGATTGAACAGGTACTTTTTCCTTATATTGGTTTCTATAACAGTTGCGAAAATGAGAGCTTCACTCATTCAATACGAACTTTTGTCCCCCTCTTTGATATAGCTTTGATGATTCAAATGGAGCAATCATGGCCTTGCAACAGTCTTATGGTAGCATGAGTGCCCTTCTCTCTCTCCAATTGATGAATATTAATTGTGAAACTGCGAGATACAGATCAGTCAGTACGAGAGGAAATGTTTGCAGGGAATATCAGAGTGTTATAATTGCCTCGACAAGAAAAAAGGATAAGAGGTTATAATTTTCGCATTTGTTATTGGTAGGCTTTGCAACAAGCAATCCTTACCTGTGCGGGTTTTGCTGTTAAATAGAGGCATACAACTAGATATTATTTGTCCAGTATGTAGCCCTAACTCTGAGTCCTTGCTGCACCTTTTACAGACTGTTCATACACAAGGCTTTTTTGGGCAGTATATTCGTTTCGTGCTACTATTACTTGAATAATGCTTCAGATTTCGGATGTGGGTGGAGCAGGTGAGACAGTTGTGCGCGTCACAGGATCTTGAACTGTTTATTGTGTCATGCTGGAGTCTTTGGTCGAATAAAAATAAGAAGGTACGCGAGAATGTTACGAATGATTCTCAAGATAGTGTGATGTTTGTGCATAAATACATTGAGAGATTCCATGAAGCACAGTCCTTTTACTCATTACCTAGGCCACCAAAGAACAATCAGCGTTGGATGGCGCCTCCAATAGATCATTTGAAGAAAATTTTTGATGTGTATCTTGGTCGCAATGGCGGGGGGCTGGCATTGGTGTTGTTATAAGGAATCATCTTGGTCAAGTACTAGCGTGGTGTCGGCGTAGATATCCACATATTGGCTGCTCGGAAATAGCCGAATGTTTGGCTCTATGGGAAGCTGTCCGGATTGCAGTACAGAAAGAAGGGGGAAAGATAATTTTTGAAGGTGGCAGTGCCAATATCATCCAGCAAGTTACACGTCAGTCTCTGAGTTTTTCGCCTTTAGGAAGCTTGATTACTGAGATCAAACTTCTGGCTCAGTCTTTAGAGTCAGCTGAGTATGTTTTTGTTCCTAGAACGTGTAATCAGCTAGCCCATGCTTTGCCCAGAAATATAGTTTGTGAATTGTGATAGTGACGGTAGTATAGTTTTAGCTACTGACATTTGACATTTCTGCTGTAATAAAATGAAATCTTCTTATTCTAAAAAAAATCAGTAAGCTGCAATTTGTGAAGAACAATAATAAGTTCTTGCGTCTGTTATATAGTAACAATCAGGCTTATTTGGTCAATCATGTAATTAGTAGACCTTTACATTTCTTTCAATCTCAAAGAAAAATCACGGTCATATTATTACTTCTGCTTAAACCAAATCCTAATGTATGTTCAATTTATTTAGAAATTTTTAAACTGAACGGATTTATACTGAATTAATTTGAATGAACATGAAAAACATTTAACTTATTTCGAATATAAATTTTTAACTATGCAAACCTGAATTGAATTGAACTAATCTAAATTAAACTGAACAAACATGAATTTAAGATGAGCTTAATAAAATCTAAAGCGGTGAACTGAACAAAATCTAAGATGGCAAACGAACGATCAAATTACTTAATTGAATATCTTATTGACACGTGAGTCAATGATCATAGAACTGTTAATTGAAATTTGAGATATTTCGGTTATATCAAATTACCTTTTTAGTTAACTTCATTATGTTCTAAACACGTGTATGAGTTTTTTTTTTTTGAAGTGTTTTCATACATGTGACTTTGTGTTTTATATAGTTTTTATCTGTGTATAGAAAACAAGGTGTCTTTCCCAAGGTTGTCTCATCTTCTTATGGACATGACACACGTTTTAAGAAAATGTGAGATGGAGTGAATAAAATTAGGATATATAAAGTGAATGAAGTATAATAAAGTATGAGATACAGTGTACAAAAAGCACGATAGATGATTAACAACGTTGGAGTGATGTAAGATTGATACATACTTAAATGGAAAGTAAAATATATGATTAGGACATATGGACTACTACAGAGTGTACGTAAATGCAAGTAATCGCAATGTATCATAAATTCATTATTGTTATAACTTATTTTTGTAATTGTCAGATAGAAACTAGGATCAGCAACGGTTGTGTACGGGCTAATATTATATTGTCATTTTGTAGTTCTGAAGTGTAGGTGTCCCTCTTATGATCTTATATTGTGGGATGTTATCAAATCGAATGGAAACTTTATCAAATTATTCAGCATTATTAAGTTAACACTTTTGCTACATGGCCATCGCAAGTACTGTCGTTTGTATTCCAGGTCGGTAAAACCATTCACCATGAAAGTTCGTCTTATTGTGGGACTTTTAGCAGATGTATGATCAGAACTAAGAAGGCTTTCCTTGGCTTGGTTGTGAGTCTAAAATGTAATGGTCAGGTCATAACTCAGCATATTCTGCCTTTTCCCTTCAATTTTGTTCCAGGATTACTTCAAGTTGGTCCTTTAATGGGACGACCTTGGGATAGTATTAAATGTAATTACTATGAAGCTCAGCTCAATCGGCTGAAGAACCCTTTCTCTCTAGCTAATCAATATGACTGAGGTTCAACTCATCACGGGATAATTGAGAATCAATATTGATCCGAACTTTACCGATTGGACAAGAAAACACACAAGATTACTACACGAATTGAAATGGTTTTATAGTTTCAACTTTGATGCAGGTGCTTAAGTCTATGGTAAATAATACTACTTCGTACATTTTCAACACAAGGATTCTTTCATCATATAACAATTTACTTGCCCACATTTTGGATATAACACTCAAATACCCCTCGAGAAAAAAATTGGGAGAGACCACTTATTTGTGTACTTTTCAAAAAGACCACCTAATGGCATCATAATATGTGATGTTATCAAAACAATGTCCAATGTTACTAAATGTTATCATATTAATAATAGAGAAAAAAAAATTGCCCCTAAAACTATTACGCGTTTTTGAAGTTACCCCATAACCTTTTTTTTCTCATTCTCCCCAATTAACTTTTCAAAATTTTCAGTTTGCACTAAGGTTTGACGACCGTTAGTTTTATGCCGTTAGCGTGTGAAGCACACGCGCCCCACGCTCTGTCGCACTAAAAACACGAACTGTAAGTTTGGGATCGAATACTTGAGCACACCTGAACCTTTTACAAATGTTTTAAGTTACCCCATAACCTTTTAAGAAGTACTCACCTGCTACCATAAACATTGAAAAGTGGGAAGGGGCGAGCTGAGATTTCGAATCTCAGAAGCTCCGTAGAACCACCATTAATGGTGATTCCTAGAGCTCGAGCTCCCAGAATCCCAAGGAGGGACTGCCATCCTCCAATTGACACAAAACATCAACAATAGAAGCCAAATTCATAAACCCAATTCGTCCAGTTTTGTCTGTGTGCAACAAACAGCCCCAAAGCTTCTATCTAATCGGTTCCATGATGTTTCTAAATCACAGAAGAACACATATCTTGAACCATTTCGGGTGGGAAGGCGAGATCATAAGGTCTCAGAACTCGAACTCGCCATTAATGGCGTTTCGTGTTCTTCGTGAGCTCTCAACTTTTTAATTCTGCGAACCGTCACACTATGTGCTATTCCCTTCCAATTTTGATGTTTTAGGCAAACTCAATTCGTCCTTGAACAGTCATGGAAACTCAGTTCATTTTTTATTTTTATTTTTTGATGAATTTCAAAAACCCATTTCAAAGTAGCCATGGAAGTTGCACAACCGTACCTTCTTGTTCCAGAAAAGTTCAATTTAGGAAATCATAATTATCTTGTAACTATTTTAATGGAGTTTGTGAAGCTTGAAGATCCTCCATTAATGGAGTTTCAAGTTCAAGGAAGAAGATGATGGTTTACACTATAAGGAAGGATTTGAAAAAACGTTTTCTGGCCAACAAAAACGTTTTTGAGAGTGTATTCCACTCATCACGCACCTAACGGAAGAAACACTAACGACCATCAAACCTTAGTGCAATCTAAAAAAACGAAGAGGTTATAGGGGAGTTTGAGAAGAAAAAAAAGATTGTGGGGGAATTTCAAAAACGGGTAATAGTTTTAGGGGGGGGGGGGGGAATTTTCTTTAAGATTTATGTCTATAAATAGACCACACTTTATCATATTTTCCCGTTAAAAATAAATGATAAAAGAAGTAAATAATATTGTAATTAATTGCTAGATAATGTTGTAATATTGTAGAAGGGTCTTGTTATATATGTACAGAACAAGTTTTGATATTTTCAGAACAAATATTGACGAATATTGAGTATATTGCAAAAAAGTTCTCAACTTTACAATTTAATAAAAACACCTTTAATAATGTTCAAAACTTTAATAACCATTGTTCTTGACTTCTTTATTAAATATCAAATTAAAATATAAAAAAGTTTATATCTAATTAAAGTGTTTTTTTTTTTGGAATCGGCCAAAGGTATATATTAATGAAGGAGAAAAATATACAGAAATAGTTAGTAGGTAACAAACCTACTGAACCAAAACAATTACAAGAGAAAATTACAGACTCCTATCCAAAACCAGGACCAACAAACCGACAGTTATAACCAACTTGGACACCAGAGCTTGTAAAATTGTATGCTTAAAACAAATGAATCTAATGAACCAAAAAACGAATAAAAATATTAAAAAAAAAGATAAAACAGTTGAGGCGCGGCTGAAATCTTCAGCCCTGCCTCAATGTTGCGTTTTGTTGAGGCGCTGCTGGAGCGCCTCAACAGAACGCTCAGGCTCTCTTCAGCCTTTGCTGGAGAGAGCCTAAGTAGTTGCTTTCTCTTAGGCTTCCTCCAGCAGCGATGCAGCTGCTGGAGATGAGTGAGCTCAGCAGAGCAGCTGAGTTGAGGCTGAGTGGTGAGGCTCGCCTCAACATTTGAGGCCCGCCTCACCACTTTTTACTCTTTTTTTAAAAGAATTGTATTTTAAAATTTAGTAGTATTAACAAGAATTGAAGGTGCTATAGTGCAGTGGTGTGAACTGCGATTGTGAACTTTACATCCAGGGATCGATTCATGCTTTCAGTTATATTGTTTTCCCATTTTTCTTATTTTTTCTTCCATTTTTCTTATTTCATATGATTTTGTGTCTTAATTTTTTTTCTAATTTTACTTTTATATTTTTCTAATGTTTCTTTTCTTAATTATATTTTGTAGTATAAATATATTTATTTGTTTATTTCACTTGTTCCATTTTTTTATTTTAACATGTACCGTGAGATATTTAAGAGTTGACAACTAAAAATATAATGTAATATTTTATTTTTGTTGTTTAAGTTTTGATTTTCACATGTAGTTTAAATTTTATAAATTTATTATAAAGAGTGAACTTTAAAAAGAAATGAGAAAAAAATATAAATAAGAGGCTGAACTGCTGGAGCACATTTTTGTGTTAAAGATGAGCAGGAGCTGAGATTTAGTGGAATGCTGACGTGGCACAGTTGAGCCCCAAATTGAGGCTGAACTGCTGGAGATAGCCTTAGATTAAGAAAGTGAGATAAAATATTAATTTGTGTAGGGTATTATGTTGAAATAGTGGGAATTGATTGGAAAAGTAAGAGAGATGAAGAAAGTATGGCTTTTCTATTCTCAGGTCGACTTCGTACCGATCTGAATGCAGGTTATCGTCAGATGATTGTCATGTGGCATATAATTCAATCTAAGCCATAAATTTTGGTTCGAAGTCAATTTCTTACCGTTCTTAGGTACGATCTCATTTAAATTATTTTGTTTAATAATAAAAACTGGCTAATAGTTATTAATTGTCTAAAATACCCTTAAATCTAATAATTATCCGATTATAATAGATGTTAAATATATCATTAAACTTAATAATTAATCAAACAAATAAATTACAATTGCCAGACTTATAAACGACTAATTAACAACTTATTTAATTGACACCAAATAATCGACTAACAACAACTTATATCAACATTTTCATCAGACTATTAATTCTCCATGCTAAGAACCCTAGTTCATATCATCTAGCTATCAAATCATCATTCGATTCCTTTAAGACAAGCGTAAAAAACTACTGAATTTTCACGAAACTATATATCATCGGTAAGAACAACTTTTGCGAATATTTTTTTTTGTTTTGGATTGAACTTCTATTCATTTTGTTATTGTTGTGTCCTGCAGCTTTATTTTCGTTATATTGCAGGCATGAATTTTCGCTACTCATTGGCATGATGCAACAATTCATTGATGCGGCAGTGACTCAATAATGAGTAGTATGCTTGTTCTGCATTGTTGTTGCCGCTCAGGTTAGACCAGGATGCCATGGTAACAATGAGTTGGCACTACAAAAAATCTGGCGAATAGTGACCACTTTATCGGTCGCTATTTTCTAGCGATTGGTCGCTATTTCAAATAGCGACGAAATTGCGACGAATAAGTCTTCGTCGCCCTTTCTTTGGTTGCTAGGCTAAATAGCGACCAATAACTTATTGGTCGCTATTTAGCGACGAATAAATTCGTCACTATTTACCTTTGACCAATTTTTTTTTAAAAAGAAAATAATTAAAAATAGCGACCAATAACTTATTGGTCGCTATTTTTATCGACGAATAATCTTTTCCTCCGCTCAAAATAGCGACAAATAAGTCATTGGTCACTAA
>JAYMSL010005281.1:0-10255 GCA_036897195.1 Plantago coronopus
TTTGTAACGTATCTCAAATATCTAGTCATAGTAAATTCGAGTATTCTGAAGAACACGAAGTAGAATAGTTGGGGGATTACGCCACCCTTAGAAATTTAACTACTATAATCATGTATCGTTTATTTGTTGTATTTACTTTCAACAAGCTTATTTGATTATAGATGCACAACTATTTTATAAACTCACTGAATTAATCACTCTCTGATATTGCACTTAAACTAAAAGTCTTACACTCACTTATATAAGTGTCAGCGACCTCACTTTGTTAGCGACCTCACTTTGTTTATGAGAAATCTGTAGTTAGATGCAAAAAGTTTGAAGGGTATTCACCGGACAAAATCCATTTTGGTACTCCAGAGGGAGACATTTTCAATTTTGGTACTTTGAAATGGCGGTGTACAATTTTGATACTAATAAACATCGTTTAATGCCTCCCTCTGGAGTACCCTTAAACGGTTAAACCTTGTTATCTAAGGGACCAACAGATAGATATGACTCTCGAGGAACAACCTAATGAATGAATTATTAGAAATTACTAAACAAGCAAAATTATTAGCTCATAAGGCAATGAGCCGTACTTATTGCGATGCAAGATTTAAGAAAGTCTTCGTACACTAAAATAGTGCTTGGAGCTTTGTCGTTACGTGTTAACTGTCATCACCTACAAATCCTAAATATTATTGATCGGATAATAGCTTATTTGTTGAATGCTAAAACCACATTTGCAATCTGTTATTCAATTATTTTGACGGATCTACCTAAATAACGATCAATTACATCTAGGTACCATTAAGGATACATAATTCTATTCCCATCCGTCTTTATTACTATCACTACTAAAAAACATAGGCAGAAGCAAGAATTTATAAGCAACAGATTACAATCTATAGCTTATGTTTTAAAAAAATTATTAAATAATACATATAAGCTAGAGAATTCTGTTGCTTATAGAATTTCTGTGAAATACGTATACTCTACAATATAAGCAACAGATTTTATATCAAAAGCAAGAGATTTCTATTGGATATAATATTAAATAAAAGCAAGAGACAAATCTGTTGCTTATACTCCCAAGTACAATATAAGCAACAGATTTTATAGTAAAAGCAAGAGATTTCTATAGGATATAATAATAAATAAAATCAAGAGAAAATATCTGTTGCTTATACTCTCCCCAACGGTAAATTAAGCCCCAATTACCAAAACCCTCGTCTTCACAACAATATCCTCCTCCCGCGAATTTCAGATCAGAGATGTCCTCATGTACAGTGTAGAGTCCAAGGGAAGCTTTCTCAGAGTCCAAGGGAGAGAGTTGCGAGTCGTGTGAGTTGGTCACGGAGTAGGGCTTTCCATTTTTAATAGATCATTCTGCCCGGAGTCGTATAAAACGTAAAAAGCTTTTACAATAGCCCGACATTACTAAGTGGAAGGAACTTCTGATGCATTGACGTCCGCAAGTGGAATATCGTCCTCGATATTTATGTCATTCTCCATAAAGTTTGCATTGAAAGGTGGGACGTGTTCGTGGTAATACTCTTGACCATGGTCATTTTGCTCTTCAATTCTTCCGCTCACTGACGAAACGTCAATCACATGACGTGCTCGAATTGGACATACAGCCCATGCTGTATTGCATAAATGAGAAAAAATAAATATTGTTATATATTATGAATATATGAAATTTCAAACGATACACTCATTACATCAACAATTGTAAACATTATCAAAGGTTAAATTTACCTTGTTCGTGTTCACCGATTCGAGCGTAAGGGTATCCTGAATAATACACCTGGCCTGCCATATTTGCCAATATGTAGGGTTCTTCCGTTCGCAACAAATGCTCAGGCATTAGTTCAATCAGACCGTACTTATCGATCGTGACATAATTATTATCATACCAATCACACTTGAAAAGGAAAATAGATTGAGTCGGGCGTCCGGGTGAATGAAATTCCAATTCTATTATCTCCTTTAACATGCCGTAGTAATTTTGTATGTTGCCAGCATCATCCTCCGACTTCAAACTTATTCCACAATTCATTGAGAGTTCGCTGTCGGAGTTACAGTATTTTTCAGTCTGAAACTTGAACCCATTAACAAAATACCCATTGTATTGCGTCACTATAGTTGATCCACCATGAAGTATGAAGTTTATATGCCTGCACCCGACTTCTTCCAAATTTTGTAAGGCAATCATCCATGGTACCAGGTGATTAATGCGGGCGTATTCAAGAGATGCCGAGTTAAATCCAGAGCACATATTGCTTTCGAAGTACCTGCGACATAATCCACGGGGTATGATATGACAATATTTTTGTCTAATAAGTAATATATTCAACTTATAACACATGATTGTCCACTTACATAATAAGAGCTCGGGCCTCTGGACAGTTCATTAGGATGCATAGAAGTACTTGTTGGTATTCATTGTTGTTTAGTTGCTTTCTTTGTTTTCCCTGTTTCATCGGGCGGCCTTTGGGGATGAATATATCAAGTTGACCTTCGAAAAGAGGAGTCCATGCATGCTCGTTGCGCCGAAGTGTCACCCTCCTATCTCCAAAGTAAAACTGACAAAAGTTCGATATTTCTGTAATCAAGTATGCCTCACACATGGATCCCTCCATCTTGTCCCTTTGTCTTGCCATCCTCTTCAAATCACCCAGTTTTCTGTAAACAGGTACAGGCACATCATATAGTTGTTTAACATATTAAATTATCAAATGATTTAATGAAAATATATAAGTATTTATATACCTCTCAAATGGATACATCCAATGGTAGAACACAGGCCCGCACATCTGGGCCTCATACGGCAAATGAATGAGGAGATGTTCCATACAATCGAAGAACGCCGGTGGAAAGATCCTTTCAAGCTTACAAATAGTAACCACAACAGATCTTCCCAATTTCTCCATCTCAGAAGCACTAATTTCACTTGCACATATTGATCGGAACGCGTTGCTTACCTCCGTAATTGCTTCCCATATTTGTTTAGGTAGAAAGTTCTTCAAAGCAATCGGTAACAAACGTTGCATGAAAATATGACAGTCATGAGTTTTGAAACCACTGACCTGATTATTCTTCCGCACCCTCCTTGCCAATTTTGAGACATGGCCATCAGGAAAACGCAACTCCTTCAGCCATTCACATATCGCCTTTCTTTGTTGCAATGTCACAGTGTATGTTGCCTTCGGCTTCTTCGTTGAATTTATGTCCCTTAGAAACAGAGCACGCCTGTTCGTCAGTATTTTTAGATCACGTCGTGATGCCAAGTTGTCCTTCGTTTGGTTAGTAACATCCATCACGGTGTCGATTATATTATCGAAGAAGTTCTTCTCACAATGCATAACATCCAAGGTGTGAGGAACAGGAAGCGATGACCAATACGGAAGAAGCTCAGCCATTATGGGTTTCTTTGTCCAGTTATGAAATTCCCCAAATCCTGGGAATTTAGCATTACTATAAAGTGTCTCAATATTAGGGAGATGCGCTACGAACCTCATATTTTCAGCTGTGGTCTTTCGCTCCTTCATAAATCGATCTTCTACACGCCCTTTCTTAAAATCTCTTGTATTATTCCTATAAGGATGGTCTGGTGGAAGGAAAGCTCGGTGACAATCGAACCAACTTTCTTTATGCCCGGATTGAAGTCGAAACGCAGCAGTGTCACCCTGGCAATATGGACAAGATAACCTCCCGTGGGTACTCCATCCGGACAACATACCATAAGCAGGAAAGTCACTAACTGTCCACATCACTGCTACGCGCATCACAAAATTTTCTTGGCGGATACAATCCCAAGTAACTGCACCATCATTCCAGAGGGCCTGTAGCTCGTCTAACAGCGGTCTGAGCAATACGTCAATTTTATTTCCTGGACTGTTTGGACCAGCTATCATGAGGCTCATGAATATAAATTCTTGTCTCATGCACATATCAGGTGGCAAGTTGTACGGAGTTACGAACACTGGCCAGCACGAATATCCTGCCCCTTTACTGTTGCTAGGACAAAATCCATCGGAGCATAGCCCGACACGTACGTTACGTGCATCAGCAGCAAAAGAGGGATAGTTACGGTCGAAACCCTTCCATGCCTCTCCCTGAGCAGGATGAACCATTCTGTCTGATTGGCCTTGGCATTTGGCATGCCATGTCATATGCTCCGCAGTCTTCCGAGACATATATAGCCTCTGCAAACGTGGGGTGATGGGAAAGTACCACAACTTCTTATGGGCCGTATCTTTAGTAGCACCGAGTTTTCGGGGCTTGAACCTGATATGAGCATAACATATTAAGTACATTGATCATGTTATGAATAATATTTTCAAGAATAAAAATATTTGGTTGAGTGTTTATACAATAAGCATACATTCATGAATGTTTACCTTGGTGCCCGACAAACGGGACAAAATGTTCGTCGCTCGTTCTCTTTATAGTACAAGGTGCAGTTGTTCGGACAGACATCATACTTGATGAAAGAGAGGCCGAGTTTCATAACCATCTTCTTCACCTTATAATAATTGTCGGGCAGCGACGCTCTCATATGAGGCAGTACCATTTCCCGACAACCACGTATGTAATCTTCCACCTGCGCATTACGTGTGTGTATATGGACCATCGTCAACAAGTGAGTAAATAATTAAAGTAATTAACACATCACGCATTAAAAAAATTGTTTGTATAAACCTGCGCCATAGATCCGCTATGAACCGTTTTGAAAGTCAAAACGTCTATGACCCAACGCAACAATGACTTGTCATGACCCTCATATATAGGCCGATCAGCAGCGTTTATGAGGTCGTAAATGGATTTTGCTTCAGGATTTGGCATCTGATTTGGTTGCGGGTCATCGTTATAATTGGTATTTGGAAACCAGTCTGTTACAAAGTTGACGTCAGAGTTAAATTGTCCATCCTCGTAACCATGCGTGGTCGGCCCAGATGAAGGCCCTGCCTCATCGAAACCGAAGTTAACTCCTTGGTGACCATAACTTTCACCATGCCTGGTCCAAACTGTGTATCCTGGTTGAAAACCATGATTATACAAATGCATCGTCAAATTATAACGATCAAGATAAGGCCATTCACATTTGCAGACCCTACAAGGACATGGAACCTCTGATTTATTCTGTGTGACAAATGCCCAATCGCAGAAAGACTCAACGCCAGAAAAGAACTCTGGATTAGCGCCATTGTCACCCCACCTGTTGTACATCCAATCTCTATAGTTACTCATTCTCGTGGACCTGTAGAAAAAATATATTTTATAAAGATTCATTTTTTTACATAAGTACTTAATATTTTGTATGACCTTTCACTTCGGTAACAATATACTCGAACCGTCTGGTAACATGAGTTAGTGGCGGGGTTCAAAACTTACTAGATTGTGTTAATAATTTATTAGTAATTATATGATTTTCCTCAATTGACAAAAACTGACAGGAAAATGAAGTGGTCACCTCCGTTGGGACCCTCAAAATTTAAAAAAATGGACAGTTTTGGGTCGGAGGGAGTTTAGATTAACTTAAGCGCAACGATAAATGAAATATGTAATTATTTTACCTATTCAAAATTAAATATTCTTTTATATGGAATAATAAACTGTAGTACACCCAATTAAGGTTTTATAACCATCACTATAAATAAAAAAATATACATTGATCAACCTGATAATATGTGAGAAGTACGACTTAAATTGTAAAACAAATTATAAAACAACGGTAAGCAATAAAATTGGATGTAAATCATAAAAATCAGTTTAACTATATACATTATTAATAATATATATTTAAATAGTAACATTTGAAATTCGGTGTTTCATATAGTAAATGCAATTTAAATAACATAAACTGAACGTACCGTAATTGCAGATGCAATCTCACCAGATTTTCGAACTGATTATACTATCAAACAAAATACAATATCATAAAATTATTACTCTTTCAAGTATATATGAGAGAAAGTGTTTCGGTAATGTGATGTCCGATGAACTCCCTCATCGTCTCAATTTATAGACGATAGTTGCACCGCCCAAAACTCGTACGAATGGGCGTCCATGATCAATAATTAATTTACAAAACATAAGCAAGTGAATTTTGTGGCTTATAGACAGTATTCTGTAGCTTATACTACATTCATCATCCCAATGCTTACAACTATCGATGTTGCAGGGACAATTATGGATGCTGCAGGGATAAGATCTCAATAATGTAAGTATAAGCAACAGCTCACTTGCTTATGTTCAACCATAAGCAACAGCTCTCTAGCTTTTGTTCAATCCATCAATCATTACCCAAGTATAAGCAACAGATCACTTGCTTATGGCAATCTTAAGTATAAAGCTAAACGAAGAAGGCGGCAAAAGTCCCACCAAATTTACACCTAAATTTTTTTGAAAATTTCAATTTCCCACCCTTTTGTGTATAAGCTACAGATCTGTTGCTTTTATTCTTCTAATCTCTATATAAAAGACCCAACCTTCAGTTTCTTAAGAACACATCAGGTAAACAGAATCTCATTTGCTAAATCTCTCCAGTTTACTTCTCTTCATTCATTCTTCTTTCATTCTTCTTCTGCAACTACATTGCATTCATTCATCTCATATTTTTCATGTTGTTTTGCAGATTTCGTATTTTGAATGAACTTCGTCGTCTCGTGATACATTTGGTAATTAAATTCGACGTTTTTATTCATTTTCGTTCAAGTAGCGTTAGATTATTTCATATACTAATAGTAACAAACTTCTTCAATTACTAATTCTTCATCTTATGATTTGGTTGTTGTAGGATTCTTACGAAGATTTTGAAGACCGAAGGCGTCGAATAAATTGAGTCTTTTTAGTCATTAGGAGATATCTTGTTTGTAACGATTTTTATTATATAAGTGCAATTTAATTATTGTAATTGATTATGTAAAATGTTCAATTTCAATATATTCCTCTTTTCGTATATTCGTCAACTATTGCAATATTACGTCGTATGAAAATATCGAGTATGAATTATATAAAGTTGACTAATTACACAAATTACTATCTAAAATGGTCATTAGCTACTAAATAAGTAATTACAACCGTTAATCTGGAATGAAAATAAAATCAATATTATGAATATAAGCAATAGAAATCTCTTGCTTATACTAAACATATTTACATGTTAATCAGTTCTAATTATCATTAATTACGTGTTAACATAAGCTACGGATTATTCAGTTGCTTATGTTGATTGTATAGGTACAGCAAACATAAGCAACAGACTAATCTGTAGCTTATGATGGTTGTATAAATATAACCAACATAAGCAACCGAATATTCTGTAGCTTATGTTGGTTGTATAAATACAACCAATATAAGCAAGTGAAATCTGTAGCTTATGTCAGTGTATACAAATACGTATACCAATCAGAAGCTACAAATTTCTCTAGCTTATATCTGTTGCATTTATTTAATTTATAAGCTACAGATCTGTTGCTTATAATTTATAAGCTACAAGACCAGAAGCAACTGCTTATAAGCAACATAATTCTCTTGCTTATGACTTTTAAGCAACAGATTTAGACTTTTTGTAACACTTATGTGGACTTGCTTATGCCTATGTTTTTTAATAGTGTTAGCTCAACCTTAAGAAACCCAACAACGAACAAACAACAACATCTGGCGTCCCCTGCTTTCTGAATTTCCTCTCAGTCTTGTGAACTTTCTTAATTGTAATGCAAGACCATAACTGTTTCAGTAATTACATGTACAAAAACAAAAAAAAGCAAAAAATAAATAAAACATAAACAAAATAAACAAAAAGAATGAAAACAAAAACGAAATAAAGGAAAGAGAGAACAAGTGATAAGTGATGCTTTTTTCCAGCCTTGACGCTTAACTTCAAATCGTTTTGGTAATTACAATGGAATTTCTTACCACTTTCTTTAGATTTCACTTCTGGAGAAGGGCATGGATCCACACTGCACCATGGAATATATCTAGTTGGATTCTCTAGATAAAGCTTACTACAACGTCCTGGAAACATGTCACAATAGAGCAAATTTAGAATCCTGAACACATTAGGCCTCTCCTCACATTTTTTTTAATTGGCAAAAGTTTACTACTAATAACTAAACTAAGGTGTATAAGATGTAAACCCTGCGAAATTACAACACCAATCTGGATCTAACATAGAGATGATAGGATCAAACCATTTACAACCTTAACCAAAATATTACTCATTAGTAACAGGGTATTCTATCCGAATGTACATCCAACATCTCCTCACATCATTACTCATAGTCAAAAAAGGTATCCTATGGAGAGTAAAAGACATCTTGAAAGATGAAGTTATTTTACATTTAGAATCTGGATAGTTTGATGCACGGCTAATAGTAATGATATAGTCCTTAAATGAGATCATTATCCTCTGTATGCTATATACTCATTGTCGGTTAAAATAGAAGCGATCATAGATTTATAGACAATGTTCTTTTCCACAATAGGATCCACATACCTATAGTCCAATGTGATCACACGAACTGGAACTTATGTAAGCAGCATTTACAACTTATAGTGAAACCACTCTATATTCCAGGGAGAACGGCAAAAATGGTCCAAAAACTTGCTAGGGTTGGCGTACACAGTCTAAGGTTTGATGGTCATGGCGACCTTGGTCCAAAGTTTTACATAATTGGCAAACTTAGACCATTTTCGATAAAAACAGACCACAACACGTGTTCTCGGTGACGTGGCGAACTGAAATGGCGAACTAAGGTGAATTAACACTAATTCGTCCCACAATCAGCTGCCACGTCACTTAATGTTATTAAAAAAAAACTAATTTATAATTATTTTTTTAAAAAAAATTCTAAAAGTAAAATAATAAAAGAGAAGGGAAAACTTAAAGCTGTAATAAGTTTTTCCAAATTAGAAAACTCAATCGCTAGCCAATTAAGGTCCCTATTCTGTCGCCGAGTCGTTCATCATCAGTGTTCAATTAAGGAAAAACTTAAAGCTGTAATAAGTTTTTCCAATTAGCATCATTAATTAAATATTAACATTTCCAAACAATTTACCAGGAGCTTAATCTGTAGATCTTCAAACTTCCATTACCCAGTTTCCAAATAATCAATCATAAGCTTGGACTATAATAACAATTTCACATTCACACAGTAATTCATACTACTCAAATAGAGTTTAGGGGCAATCGTTGCCCAGTACAATATGAAGCAATCCAAATGATTAAGAGCACTGAAAAACCGCCCACTATTTTTAGGTACGAAAAAAATAAGAATTGGACCTAAATACCAGATAATTGGACCTAACATACTAGAAAATGGGCCCAAAATACCACATCTTGGGCCAAACCATCTGAAAAGGGGGCATAATTGCGTGTTTTCGGGCCCAACAATGTGATATTTTGGCCCAATTATACTGGAGCATAAAGAAAAAAATATCAGACATCTTAATCAATTGCATTTTCTCATATTGTACTGCTATGTAATTAATCCTAGAGGGGGAGTTTACTTGTTAGTTGTTGGACAAAAAAAGGGAAACTAAAACTCAGGCACCCCGAGAGAATCTCGAACTTGACTGAACTTGGTCGCGAGCTGGGTATCATCGAATGCGCGGTGGAGGGCGAAGCTCTGGGAGAAGTCTTTCGACAATCTCCTCGAGGTGAAATTTCAGACGAATGGCATCAAAAAGCTTCTGCTTCGATCCAATTCCGGTTTGGTAAGGCGACTCCAATTCGTTTTATACCTTTCGATTTTGCCTTTTCCTCTTTCGTCGGTGAACAAATTTCAAGGTCGAATGTCTTCTTCCATGGAAGATTGGAATGGAGAGAGAGGTATGGTTGATGGAAGAGCTAGGTGATGGAGAGAGGATGTTGATGAGTGAATCAGAGAGAGACTACAAAAGTACATAGTTACTTTCTTCTCTAAATATTTCATCGTATTCCTCACACGTAATCTTTTGTAAAAGCGCACGCGCATGTCTTTGTAAAGGCGTAAGTCACAATCATATGCGATGCGAGTACGCGAGTGAAAAGTGCAAAAAATTATAGAATTCAGATTGATTTCCACGCGCTCTTGATTGAGTTATATACTACTTATAATATAATATATATACTCCGCCCGCTCAAACCAGTCTCATTTTTCCATTTTGGGCGTCCGCTCAATCCAGTCCCATTTCCAAAAATGGAAACTTTTTATTCATTTTAAATCAAACACTTCTACCCCACTTGTACTATATATCAATATACTACCACAATTCAACCCCACTT
>JAYMSL010005282.1:0-10255 GCA_036897195.1 Plantago coronopus
CGCGGTTCAACCCGGCCCGCCAGTGTTGACCTGCGAATTTCAGGTTTTTTGTGTGCCTAAATATGTGTTGTTATGTTTTTAAATACGTATTGTTGTGTGCCTAAATATGTACTGACCAGCTGGGCCTTAAAAATAGACAATAAATACAAAAAAAAAAAAAAAATCGCGGGTCAACCCGACCCCCGGGTTGACCCGCGAATTTTAGACCACTTGAAGTGGTCTTTTAAAAAAAGACCACTTGAAGTGGTCTTTTTTAACAATTTGTAAAATTTCAAATTTTAAGGGGGTAAGTGCACGTGAGTAAACGTAGGGATAAAATGTTCAATTACTTTAGGGGAAAACACTTTTTTAACTATTATTTGAACATAAAACCCTATTATCAATTTATCTGTAACATATGAGTAACTAGAATTGAAGAATGGATATGACTTATGAGCTCCACACACGCACACACATGCACTTACCAACAATACATATGATCAGTCTGCTCCATGAGAAGCCAAATGATTTTGAGATGGTAGTGGTGGATTTTCACAACTTACACTCACCTTCTCATCAGCACCATCACTCTCACTATACTCTCTAAAGTTTGCCACTCTCCCCAACTCTTCCACCTCCTCAATCATGCGATCTAGCTTCGCAACAGTCTCCACGAGCAAGGACGCAAATGCAGCAAACGGTAGAGCTTCTGAGAATTCCAGGCTGGTAATAGCAAGCTTGCTTAATGTTGGTCTTAACACCTTTGTCTCGGCTTGTTGATCATTAACTCTTTTCGACCTCCAATCACGCAAAGCTGATGAGTCAGTTTTCACACTGGGTAGGGAGACTCCAACGTTCTTTGATGACTTCTGCCTCGCCAACGCAAAGGCTATCACATTCGCATTTGCATTGGCACTAGGCCCAAGGAATAGCTTTGGCTGGGATTTTAAGGCCGCATCAAGATCTTGCAATGCTTCGTGAAGGTGGTCCGATAGAATTTCTGGAGGACATTGACACCGGTTTCTTATGCTAGCAGCAAGCTCCATTAGAGCTTTCGATACTTCTCCTGCAACTCGAATACATGGATCCTTGAAAAGAGCTCGAACAAAACGTGGCGTCTGTAGTTCGTAACCATTTTTCCAAGGGAATTAAATTCTACCAGTTAGTCATAACAAACAATCAATCTAAAGAAGACATGCATCAAAGTAAACAGTTCCCAGCTCATCAAAAGTTCAAAAACCATTTTGAAAGGAAATATTGTAACATAATGGTACACTTTAATTACCTGAATTTCGGTGCGAAGACACCCATGGAGAGCCACAACTGTGTAACCAAAGTGGCGGAGAACATCTCCCAACTTGACATACTGTTGCCATGGGACTCTGTAACAGTGTCTTGAATGGCATGGCTCCCAACTTGCATGCAATGCCTAACATATAGATTGAGACTTAAGAGAAATATTATATGCAATGAATCAAACAGCCGACCGATATAGTAAAAAAATAAAAAATATAGAAAAATACCAAAGTTTCGTCGATGGATTTTGAATCCAGGACAGCCTTATAGCCCTTGTAGATTGGATCCTCTGACGAATTATCTTCATCCAAGCTTGACTCTTCAGTGCTGAAATATTCGTTTACACACACTGCATTGATTGTTCATCATTCTCAAATAATTAAATTCCAACAAATTCACCTTTTATAACAAGGCATGCAACTGAATGTAGAATTGAGTATTTCCAGTATCAGTTACCTTCAATAGATTTTGCCAGGCCTTCAAGTTTTGTGACAGTAGAATTGTGGAGATCTTGGCCTGACCAATTGGGAAAAACCATGAGGCTCATGAGGAGACATATTCCGCAGCCTATAGCAATTGTATAAAGCCGGTCATGAGCTATTTTCAACACGTTATGAACACGGTAGCTGGACACAGTGATGAGATTGAAGGTCAAAAGGAATATCACTACTCCGTAGTCATAATTTTTCTTTATGTATGGAAAGAATCTTATATATGTAGCTGCTGTTCCTGTCACCACAACAAAACTAAAATAAAACCAAAGTTCTTGAGTCAAGTAAATCTAAACTCATTCATTCATATGCATATGCTGCTTGAATTAGGTAAATGAATCTGATCATGTTTTTACCAATAAGGAAAACTGCAGCTCCAATGAATATTGCCCGAAACACAAGACCAGTCTCTTGTGCAACACACTCTATTAGAAACGCGAGTGATCCTGCTAACAATGTCCCTAGCCCTCTATTTAATCCCTTGCACAATGTTGCTCCTGCAATCAAAATATATATAAACCAGCGCTCTGTCTTGTTATATGACATAGTACTATCATTTACCTACAAAAGGAGAGAGAAATTCATTACCAGCTAGCAACTTACCAACAGTAAACTCGAGCACAACAACGACAGTCATGACAGCCCAAATGGCATTCTGTCCAATGCCTTTGAACAAAGGCTCTAGCAGATACAAAAGTGATACCAGTGTCAAAGAAATCCCCACTTTCAGTGAGTGAAAAACCCGACGAGGATCCTCATGTCCTGCCGTGCATATTGCTCTCCATGTGGACGAAGTCAATGTTTTCAGCTTATACACTAAAATAAATGAACTCTCCTTCATATCATCAACCTTTTCACTCCAGCCATAGCCATTATTGTTCCCCTCAGCAAATCCCATTCCAAAGTACATGATCCCTTCTCAACTACTGTGCAGGTTTCAACAACAATAATATCAAAAAAATTCTTTTCTTGGGGCATAAATGGTAAAGGAACCAGCCAGCTACACTAAATAGAGCCCAGGAAGATGAAAAGGAAATAATAAAATAATGTTACATATACAGTATTCAATGTCCCCAGAATTGAGGGGAAGGCGAAGAAGAAGATGATACTATCCATGGAAACCAAAAAGAACCTGCAATAAAAGGACTCAGGAATCTTTATGTTTGAGAAACTCACATGATCTCCTTATATATATAAGTTTAATAATTCAAATTTCCCTTTTTTTGTTGAACTTCACATGCTCTCCGTTTGAGCAATTAAGTTTGGGTGCAAATAATTGCCACCCACAACTAAATAGTCCACAGCTAGGAAAAATGTCAAAAGTTGTCACTGATTCTTGTGCTTCATTTCCCTTTCTTAACCTTCCCCATCATTGGATTTGGGTCAACCAAAAAGGAAATGAAAATGAAGATATCAATCACACAAGTAGGAAGATTATTACATAAACAGTTAATACTCGCAGTGAGACTCCGCGGTTGAAAATCATTTACAACGCGAGGAAAAACTTGTTCACAAGATCATAATTATGAACAGCACCAAACACAAATATAAGACTAAAAATGTCAGGTAATTTGATTTTCTCTATAAGAATCTAATAAGTTCAAATAAACAAGAAACCTCAACCTATACATTACATTCATCTACAGTTTCTGACTCAATCAAACATCACACCATGTAACATTCTTTAGATGATCCTAATATCACTGTCTCCTTGCACTTCTCAAATAGTCCATTCTAATTCCCCACAATTGCTCCCCTACTGCCTTCATGTCTGGGCGATCAACTCGAGTAGGAGCTGCACATTGGATGGCCAAACTGAACATTCTAGCCAGGATTTCCTCATCTACCTTTTCGCTCATCAAAGGATCTAGCATTTCCACAAATCTTCCTTCATTGTACTTCTTAAAAGCCTGCGTAATCCTTTGATGAGTTAATACCACCATGTTCTATGGAAACGTAATTGTCAAATGTACCCCAAAATTATCATAATAATAAATACCACACAAAGTATTGTTTAGCTTTGTTACATTTTAGCATGTTGTTAATGTATATTTTACATCAAATGTTTGCTTGCATTTGACCCAAAAGAATGAATCAAACTAAGTATATTTTACTTGGTTCATGATCCAACTTTATCTCTACGGCTCTACCTACTCTCATTTCATACGCAATTTTTTTTAATCGGCAAATTATTACAAAGTTGTCAATCAATATATCTAAACCTCCTACTTGCACCTTCTTCCACCTAAACCTGCACTCCACTCGAATCAAACCCTTGACCTCTTACTTACAACTCCTTCCTCCCAACGCTTTACCTACTCTCATTTCATACACATTTCCTCTATTCTAAAATTTTATAACATTCAATCCCTCGTACTCCTTAATAATTCATACAGAAATCCAAATGAAAATAAGAGAAGGTTAGCCTAAGCCTCTCAAAGTTCCGTTCAAATCAAAGCTATCAAATAGAATCACAACCAAACACCTTGAGAATCAATCCAACTAACGCCTTGTAGCATAGACCTCCCAACCTAACTACTATTATATTTTTTTTAATATTATATTTTGGGTGACTCTATTAAGGACAGTGAAACGTTGAATCACTGAAAGGCTGAAAGCAGAACACCCCAGACAGCAAAATGTCACTGGTGATTCTTGTTTAGCCCAAGAATGTCCTAAAATGAACAATTTAAAACAAGAGAACAAGATTCAAGACCAAGTAAGAATTACATGACCTAGATCACGATCATGAGAGTTTCAAATTCACCCCTTTTAATTGCTTGGGTGTCTTTGTAATGCCCAAACATGAAGCTCCAAACTAGAGTAGCTTTTACACAGAATTATCATGTGATTGACTTTAACACTATTACTATTGCTTACAAACCAAGTATGACATGTGCAATGATTGCTTAAAAACCCAAGTATGTGATGGAAAATAAAAATTTAGCTCAAAATCAAGCTTTTCTTCTTCTAGAATTTTGGCTGCCTAGTGTCCTTATTCAAGCTTTACAAACAAACAAAGAAGATTGGGAAAGAATGAACCGTGCTTATCCTTGATACCAGAGTACCCATTAGACAGAGTTATGATGTCCCTGCATGAACTCCTTTATTGTTATTGTGCATGAATTAAGTTTGTTATTTGTTATTTGTTAGTGCCAGCTTTACGAGATTAGAAAAAAATAAGTTATTCCTATCTAACCAGATGGTATTGCACAAGATATGAGTGGTCACTTTTTCACCTTGGCATATAGTACTACATGCAGAATAACGGAAAAGATATTTACCAATATATTCATGTCAGCCATGTTTAACATTGTTAGATCAGATTTGTTTTTACGTTGACAGTGGTCAGTAGATGACAATAAAAACGATTAAAGTAATGCCAAAATGTTAAATGCGTACCCATCTGATCGTGACCCTCTCTTCAGGTGATTTCTTCAAGTCCACAGGGCGACGGCCGGTTAAAATTTCCAATAACAGTATGCCAAATGAGTAAACATCACTTTTATTTGTGAGTTGATATGTCCTCATATACTCAGGATCGAGGTAACCAACTGTGCCTTTCACTTTCGTCGATACATGTGTTCTCTCAGAATCATCCCCTAACCTCGCAAATCCAAAATCTGCAACTTTTGCCCTCAAGCTCTCAGTCAACAGAATATTGGAGGACTTTACATCTCTGTGTATAATTTGCTTCTCTGCAAAAACACAAGTTGCATTATACTTCAGAATATGATTAATTAATATATAGAAGGCTACATACATGAAGAGAAGATTCGATACAAACATGATCGCAGATATGGGATCACATAAGATCCTGAACTTCATGGTAAAATGATACCACTGTTTTAATAAACATTAGAAACTCGCCTTGACGTTAGTTTTTTTTATTTTCCCAGGCAGCTAAGTCTTACAAACTATCAAGTAAATATTAGTAATAAATACCTAAACATGCGGCCGACATGGCTCGAATCCCAGACCTAACCTTATAACATATGCCTTGAAACTAGAAATAAATAACAGATAGCTAGCTTAAGGAGTTCATGACTAAGTATGATGTTGCCAGTAAGAAAACTGCTGCACACTACTGTAATAAGAAAACAATGGGGTCGCGTGTTAGTTGTTCCATAATGCACATACTGATATCGATCATCATATTATCCCTATTTTAATGTACAAAAAAATTTGAGGATGTAATTGATCTTTAGATAGATCATTCCTTAAGCCAGGCCAAGTAAAAGTTGCAGAAATAAGTACATTTAATGAGGTGTTACCAGCATATAGATGGAGATAAGTTAGACCATGAGCAACATCAATGGAAATCTCAAGTCGCTGATTAAAATCCAATATCTTCCCCTTAAGTCCTGTTGACAAAATCAAATACTACATCAGACGTGCATACAGGGAGGGTAGTCAATAATATTGTTGAGTTACAAGAATTACCATCTAAATGTTCTCTAAGGGTACCATTAGGTACATACTCTGTAATGATCAAGCGCTCATTTCCTTTCTCAACATAACCAAGAAGCTTTACTAGATTTCGATGATCAATTTTAGCTAGAAGTTCAACTTCACTCTTAAATTCAGTCCTCAGGGCTTCAAATTGGTCCTGCATTAGTTGCACAATGAGCCAATTACATAAAAGTATTGACAGAAATAAATACAGAATCACAGGAAGAATAATTAAATGCACACATAATGAATGTGAATACACAGTGTTTGTGTGTTGGTGGGCATGGAAGAATAGATTTACGGTTGTGGACAAAAGCAGCTCAAGAATTTAACAAACGCTGAAGTGTGGGTTGTCATTACTTAAACACAATATATAGCAACAGACGAATTGTAAAAGTTTACTTAACCAACATTTTGAATTGACACACACCCGGTTCCAGTCAATTCTTTCCACATTCCTTTTCATCATTCCTGTTCAATTCCTTGTGCTTAGTTTTTAGCAAATTTTACTGTTGCTGTTTTATTTCGGGCCCCACTACGTATCTGATAAATATTTACCCTATCCGCTTTCCTAAATTCTAATCCATGTTGTTATCGGACTCACCACTTATCCAAATATACTCAATATGCTCTCTCAAATTACTGAGCCGAGACCAAATGTAAAATCACGGGAAAGGCATAGAAAATAACTCCATAGAAAAGCCACAGCATCTATATTTTTGGTATCCACATTTCATGACTTCAAACAGAATACAAACAGGTCAAACGAACAATAAATATTCAGCTATCCATCCGCGGATATATATCTGTAAAAACTGAATGATAGATTTTAGATATCATCAATATAGAGATTTTCCATCAAGGATTGTATATAACATGAATAATTCCACTTTAAGCATTATTATTGATGAACATCATCTGATTAAGCAGCAGCTGCAAACAAGCAAACATTTAATAAGAATAAGGCTAGCTGTACCTTTCTTGCACGTTTGATGGCAACAAACTGGCCATCCGATAGCTCAGCTTTGTAAACAGTTCCGAACCCTCCTTCCCCGATGAGTAATGCTGGAGAGAAATTCTGCGTCGCACGGGCAACTTGGCTCATATTCAGATGAACAGACCCAAGTCTAGTAAGTTTTGGTGACATGGAAAATCTTGAAGGACTCGGCGGCACTCTAAGTGGACTGGGTGGCACCCTCATTGGACTGCCAGGAAACTTTTCAGGCATCGGATTCATTTCTAGGGAAGAAATTGAATCAGCTGCAATAAAAGTAGGATATTAACATTCCATGAAACTAAATTACAAAAATGTGTGATTATTGAGTATCAAAAACTGCACAAACGGAGTAGCCCCAGGATCTTCTAAAGCCTAATATTGAATATTTTCTGAAGTTCACAAGTCAGTTCAAAGATAAGTACATCCATCATTTTATGGGCTTGTCAATGGTTATAATCCAGACTGTACCTATAACTGGTGTACAACCACAGGAAATCTGTTTTCGGTTTCCGTTTATACCGGAACCACCAAGAAACCAATCACCTTTGACAAAAATTGATCCAAAAATGGCAGGTTCATTAAAGTCATAAAGCCATGAACACACACTAATGTCAATCGTCAAATCATAGCACACATTCTACTGGTATTTCAATTACAATCTCATGTTTCTCATTCTCATGAATCTTGATGGTAAGAACGTCATGTTTAGTGTTCGTGGAGTATCCATAATTCCAGCTTTGATTATTGTAGATGGAATCATTCCACACAAAACTCTAACGTTGAACATTTGTTGCTTCTCCATATCAATCAGATTATCATTCTCTACCAGTGTTCAAATTATCTTTTTCTTTAAGTGTTTGCTTTTGGCCGCAAGGGTCTGATTCATTTCAGGGACATAGTAAGAACCAAATAAATTCCAATGATGAAAGGACATGAACTGCCCAAGAACAGTCATTAATTGTTTTTCACAAAAATTTACAGAAAGTACTTGCATCTCAAATCCTAGGCTTGTGGCAGTACAACAGCATTTGTATTGAGTATTAAATAAATGCAAATCATCTCACTCACTTGAATTCAGCTCCTTGGAAAGAACAGTGTGCCCAGTTTCTCTTTTTCTTGCTTGGAAGCACGGACATACAACGGCGCAACATAGAATAAAGAAAGCTGGTATAGCCAAGGCGAGAAGTTTGGGATGTAATATAGAACTGTTTGTGTATTTCCCCTTTTCATTGTTAGAAGTTTTATCTGTATCCTGTCCAGTAGATCCATCTCTAGCAACAGCATGCAAGTACTTTCTTCCTTCATGCAAAGAGAGCTTACCTGCAACACATGAAAGCTACACGGATTACAACTGAGACATTACCACAAACACCCTAAACTAATTTAACAAAACAGTGAGAAACCAGTTCCTACTCAAGGCCGCACAGAGAAGAACATGAATATCGAATAAAAGATGTTGATAACACATACCTAATGAAACATCTAACCCGCATAACTGATCTTTGACCTTTTTATCTAGGTAGCAACTTTTGTCATAGTAGTCTTTCAAAGTCCCGCAGAAGACTTGTCTATCGACCAATTCCCCATCTATGAAAAACAGTGCAACACTAGGATCACCCGAGTGGGTTACATGGTATCTTCCACAAGCCAAACCATGCGCAGAGGCAATTAGTGTTGCCGATTGCACAAGCACAAACAGATATAACATCAGTAATATCATTTTTAATGATGTAATGCACAAAATCTCCATCTTTCAAGGCCAAAGGATAACGGAGGCATTCTCGACTACTAAGCTCCACTAATAGGCACTTTCAGACACAGCAACACTGGCCAAGTTCAAGATTTAACTAAATTTCAACAAAGTAGTTCAAAGACACCGAGCTTCACGAATCACCACCGAACAACCTGATAAGTATAGCCAATAAAAAAAAATGTGAATTTGTAGAAGCAACAATGCCTGATCTCAGAAACCACAGCCCAAATGATGTACCAGAAACTTGGAAATGGAAACCCCAGCCCAGGTCAGCAACTACTATAAAGTATCAAGTTTGACCAAAACCCATATGAGAGCAGAATAGCAAGCGATTCAGGCAGGAAGGAAATACAGAGACTTTAGAAATAAGGTTTCCTAGGCAGATTGAAAAAAACAAAACAATACAACCACTGGAAACTATATTGATTGCTGGAGATGAATTCATGATTTGCAGAAATTGAGGTATTTAAATTGGAAAGAATAAATAATAAATAAGTAAGAAATGAATGAATCAAGAATAAATAGGAGTGAAGCAAAGGAAACATTTATTGAAGTGAAAGAAGCGAACCTGAGTTAAAGCGGATGGTGAGGGAGAAGCCAGAAAAGGCAGAGACCAAGTGAGTGAATTACACGAAGAAGAAGAATAAGATTAGTATATAAAAAGTAGTACTAGTATTGTATTGCTGTAGTGTTGTAGAAGGTGTTTGTTTGAAGAAGAAGAAGAAGAAGAAGAAGAAGATAAAATTGAAACTTCAAAGAAGGATCAAAAATGAACAAGTTTGGTGAGACAAGAGAGAGAGAGTCGCCGAAACAATATGATTGGCTGCTCCCTTTTGAGTTACGCGTTTCTTTGTCCTTTCCCACATTCGACAACTAATTCCTCCCTAAAATAATACCGGAGCTAAATTGCATAATTCTACCTTATGTTCCATTAAACCTGCACGAATGTACCCATGTTTTTAAAATTATATGGATATACCTTATACTCCTTAAAACTCTGCACAGATGTTCCATTCCGTTAAAGTTAACCGCCCGTGAACACCACCTCCGTTAACGCGACTGGGAGTTGTAATTCAGCTAATTTATGTTCAAATTGACCAAAATACCCTTACTAGAATGAAATAAAAACATTTTTTTAATATCATCCTCTTTATTTGGTTTTTTGTTGTTGGTCTTCTACTCTTCTCTATTTCATTTCTTTTCTTTCCATGAATTTTACTACCATTTATTTTCTAGAATAGTTCATTCCCTAATAGTAATAGTTAAAAACATAGTATCAATTTATGT
>JAYMSL010005283.1:0-10255 GCA_036897195.1 Plantago coronopus
AATGTTGTCTACGTTATTTCTGTTATAAGTGATGTTAGGTTGATGATTGTTGATGTTATGTTGTTGTTTTGAAATTAGTTGAGTGATTTTTATAGTGATATTCTGTATAATGATTTTTGGTAATGTTAGTACTATTATAAGTGATGTTATGTTGATGTGTTGTTGATGCTATGTTGTTGCTGGAATTGCCAATGTTATCTAAGTGGTCTTTTTGAAAAGACCACAAATAGGTGGTCTTTCCCAAGTTTTTCTCTTCAGAAAACATTCCAAGCATATTCGTAGAGGTCAAAATAAAATATATAAAGTATTGTAATGGGTCAAAAATAGATGTAAAGTATTCTTAGGGTCAATACACTAAATGTAAATTATATAGAGGCGTACTGTTTAGAATTAGAGCAGGATACTATACTATTTTCAGCACTCATTACTATATGCATGAATCTCAACATACAAGTTTTGCAATTTGGAGTTTTGGATAGTTTTGGTAACGGTGGTAAATGGATGAGTCGAACTCTGTTAGTGATTGGAGGAGAAACATAGTATCAATTAAGTTGTGTTTGATTGTCGACTTTTTAATAGTATATAGCTAGCTAGTTTGCATTTGTTGAGTTGCTTTTACATAAATTTCTTTGTTCTTTCTTTCTGTATACTTCAATTTAGCAATGATAAAGTTTATCACACATCTTAGAATTGTAAAACTAATTTGAATTACCTTTATAGATTTTGTTGTCTCTTTTCACTCTGATGTGTTAGTCACTCGGTAATTAATGGAATGTGAAAGGACGATGTTATGATTATCGAATTAAGGTCCGAGGAAATTAGACAATGTAGAGTGACTGTGTTTGAGCTGGTGAGTGCAAGTGGAATTATAATACTGCGTGCCCCGACGATGTGAAATTAAATAATTAAATTCACAATATCTTTACATGTTTGAACTAAATGTTATTTGCGGAACTATTTTGAAAACCCCAAACTATTATATAATAATTTTTATGCTCTTTTAAATTAATAAAAAAATTTACCGTGTTAAAGAAAATATATGTAACATTTTGTAAATAAAAAGCTTAGAACTTTTGAAAAAAAAAAAAAACTAGACCAGATATATTTTATTTGAATTAAAATCTCCGACAATTTATTCATAATATAAAGTTGATATGTGCAATAATGTGTTGGTTGTTAATATATGTTTTAACTTTTTCTTAAATGTAGTTAGTAGATTTTAAATGATATTAGACGGAATCATAAGGTGGTCTAGTAGTATAGGGAAGGAGTTGAAAGTATTTGCAAGTAGGAGGTCAGAGGTTCGAGCCTTAGAAGACATATATTTAGATGTATATAAATATTTACTTAATAGTATCTCTCCCTCTAACCCTAATTCTCTTCTCTCTCCCTCCCTCTAACCCTTGAGCCGCTGCCAGAGCCCTGCTCCGGTTTCCCTCCTCTTTTATTCCTTTCAGTTTTTTCTTTCTTTTTTCTTTCTTATTTTCCAAATAAATCAGATCTGCTGGGCTAATGTTGAGGCCGGAAGAGGGATGGTACGACGGTGGCGCTCCGGGTAAGAGGAAACCGAAGGTGAGGGCCTGTTTGGCTAATGTTGTATGGCAGGCCCGTATCGACTAGTTCGGTCTGCTCTGGCTAGTTTATTCAAGTCCGGTTCGACCGGTCTATCTAGCAAATTGCAGGGTTGATGGATTCTGGAGGTGAGACTGGGGAGGTTATGTTGGTGATGGTTGCGGTGGTGATGGTTTTGATGAAGAGGCAGTGAAGGTTGGTTTAGGGTAATGACTTCAGTGATGGCATTTGATGAGGTTCAGTGTTGGAACCATGTGTTTGTTGGTATAGGTAGGGTTCAGGTAGGTTTTGGTGTTATCTTTGTTTTCAGGTTCGGTTTAAGCGTATTCGGGTTCGTGGGTGTTTTGTTGGTATAGAGTTGGGTCATGGTTCAGGTGTAGAGGGGTTTATGTCTTTGTGCTGGTTTAGTTTTCGGGGATTGGTGTAGGCGAATTTGGGTTCAGGGTTCAATTATTATTGGTTGAGTCTCGGTTAGGTCGGATGTTGTCTGTAATTTATTCTGAGCATCTCCAAAACCTGAACCCTACCACCACCGCAACCATCACCAACATAAAACGATTTCTACTCATGTCCACCATACCAGTCTCGATTTCTACTCGTGTCCACCCGAACTCACCTAAACCATCACCTGAAGTTGAACCAAACTCGAAAGACCACGTAAACCAACCGTCGCCTGAAGTTGAACCATACTCGGAGACCACGTAAACCAACCAACACTTAAAAGGTAAATTAGGTAACAATTGATTTCACACATTATACTTCATTTTATAATTTTCATTTCTTAAACGAAACTCTTCTAACCTATAAATACCCCTAACTCCTCGCATCATTTGATCACATCACAGACTCATACTAGCCTACTTACTCATAAGCATAATAGTCTCTCAAAATCTTGATCATTAAGGAAAATATGGCTCGCTTCTGGTCTCTATTCGTGGCTCTATTGTTCGTCCTGGTCATCACCGGTTAGTTCTCACGCACTTCGTCCTCATTCATATCATATTTATCTCTCATCTTCCGAATTTTATTTCTGACTCCACCTCTCTATATATTTACGCGACTGTTATATAACTGATTAATTATCACATTTGATTAATGTTTGCTACAGGACCTATTGTTGGAGAGGCAAGGGAATGCAAGTCAGCCAGCCACAAGTTTAAAGGGCCATGCGCGAGCGACACCAACTGTGCCTCCGTTTGCAAAACCGAGGGCTTCACTGGAGGCAGCTGCGACGGAGCTCGACGCCGTTGCTTCTGCACTAAATATTGTTAAGACATATCATGATCTTGACTTGCTGTGAAGCCTAATCTCTTGGTCTTGTGTTGTTTCTGTTTTATATTCGAGCTTGGTTTAAGAATAAGTTTGTTGCTCGACTATGTTGTTTCAGTTTTTGTTATTTCGAGTCAGTTTGTGTGTTTCGTGTTAATTTCGGAGTCTCTTGATTTGAGACTCCTTTTACGTTATGGTGTGTTATGATAATTAACGTGTTTGCATACAAATCCAAGACCACTATCACAGTGTTTTACTTCTGTTCTGAATAGCTGATGTAACGAACATTACATCAGTTACGCAAAAGTTAAACTCGTAGACTTTTACGTCAACTATTCGATCAAAAGTAAAACACTGCGGTCCACTAGTAGTAGTCTCTACTAATTGTTTCTCATTTACTTCGAACAGTAGGTACGTACACAATACAGTTGCAGAGTGTGAACGATACTCCAAGTCTACTACAAAAGTTCATGATCATGAAGCCACCATTCATTACATATGGAAAACAAATTTGCATAACCGGAGTGTACATTTGAATTTCTATTACTGCACAAGAAGATGAAGGATCTGATGTGTTCTATCTAGTTCATCTCGATTTTACCACATGATTAACTTATAAACTGTTCCCTCTATAACAACGTCTTGGTTTCAGTGTACATGGATGTCGAATAATCTATTAAGTTGAGCATCTATAAAACAAGAAGGAAAAGGAAAGGCAGATCTCCAGGTAATTGGTTTAACACCCGATCGTGCTTCACTTACCAGGAACTGGTGAAGATTATAAAGTTGAGTACACCTTTGTCAGCAGCTCTTGGCTCCACAACGAAAAGAACAAATTGGTTTCGGTCTGCACTTTTGCAGGACAAGGTTATTCACAAAATTTTCAACCACTGTTTCAAAGATTTGCTTCAGTTCTCTAGCTGAACATCCGGGGCATAGGGATACCCAATCGAAGTCTTTTCCATCTGCTCTTCACCAGTGTCGGATGTAGATTCAGGATGTGTTCTGGCATGAAGTCATGTCGTGTCAATATGCCGACTACCGGTACACGCTGCACAAAGATGAAATACCAAATTTAGACAAAGTTCAGAAAATGACCGTAAATGAACATCTATACTACTAAAGCAGAGTTAAACATCATCCTAGACGCCTAGGGCAAGCATTTTAAAGTCGAAATCCTTGGAACGAGATAGCCCTGAACACATATCAAGGATATTTCATCATGCCTTCTCTGATATATGAACTTCCCACTTCCCTGATCTAATCTACCAGCTAAATTGCAAATTAGTATAGGTATTTCCACTCAAAATATTAAATTTAAGAATGGTAGATGAAGGTCAGTGTAATTTCTCATAAAGGTAGATGAAGGTCAGAAATCCTTGGAGCGGCAGAATAACTGTTGATTAAGTTCAGAAAATCATCCTAGACTCCTAGTATGCCTAGGGTAAGCATTATAAAGTCGAAATACTTGGAGGGTCAGAATAACTGTTGATTAAGTTCAGAAAAACTTACCCCAGAAATCTTCGGAATTACTAAGAGGTGCCTTAAACCAACTTCTCGGAAAAGTATGAGTGCTTTTGCCAAAGACATTGTCTCTACCACTGTATAGGGTGATGTGTTGGTAAAAGGATGCAAATCGACAAACATTTCCATCTCTTCTTCAGATACCTCGATGTCATCAATATCGCCACCACTGCCCAAACCTTTCTTTGCAAAATCATCGGATGAAAACCTAGCAAGTGCATCCATTCCAAGTTGTGCAGGATTTCGCAAGAACGCTTTTGCTTTTAGTAATGTAATAAGATGGGCTCGGAGGATCAAACCAAATAGCACTGGAGATGGAGAGATTGGGGGCTCATCCACTACTGGAAAGCCGTTATGCCCGGTAGTTCTAAGGACATGAATGATGTTCCCAACTTTTTCAAAGCCACTGAATATCTGAAGTGGGCCTGTGACCACATCACTGACCGACAATTGCCTCATATATGGCTCAGCATGACCCTCTAAGTAAGGGAAACCCTTTGCTGCCATGATGAGGTCATAGATGTTCCCGTTAAATGCATCAGCCATTGTCTTGGAAATGAGAAGAACAAGCATTACTAGTGGCAGCAGCAATAAATTATTGGTGAGTTCAAGAATAATTACACACAAGGAAACCGTCATTCTCATAGATCCCCCAAGAAGAGAGGCAGCACCAAGAACCGCAAAGAGACCATGGTTTAGGTTTGAGTTAGAACCAATTAACATCCCGACAAAACGCCCATAAGCCGCACCAGTAACAATAACTGGCACGAAAAGACCGGCTGGAGCTACAATTCCATAACTGATTATGCTGAGAATAAAACAAGTAGCGAAGAAAATAAGCATTGACAAGTGCTGGAACTCATTGTCAGTGTCTTTGCTAAAGAGGTTCTTGATTGCATCATCATTCGTGTTGAAGAAGAGGCTGGCTAGATCATTATAGTAACCAGGGGGGCACTGGAACTTCTTATAATTTCCAGAACGGCCAATCGTTGGACAAGGTTCTGAAGCATTAGCTGGACATTCACGACAAGTGGCTAGCCATGGCAATCCAAATAGAAGACACGAAGTAAAGATAGAAATAAGGCAAGCCAATATGATCTTGTATGAAGTTCCTTTCCTGGCAAAAACAATGAAAAACACACATTTTACCATGGAGCTTACATAAATCTACACCAACACAAGCATCATGAGGTTTGTGAAACAAGTATTGTAGGTTTGAGATCTTCAACTTCAGACATATGTCAAAATGTACTGATAAACTTGTCGAGGTAGGGGGAAAAATGTGTCATGGGCCTATTATACCACTCAGAACAACATTTTGATAGATCTTTGGATAAAAAGTTTTGCACCTGGTAAAATAACATTTTGTGCTTTCGTAAGTGGTAAAATATCCACACCTCTCATGTTTTTGCTTACTTTATCATCTTGTTTTCATCAATAAAATATAAGGATAAGACTGTTAGACTGTTAGACTGTCATAGACCTCAGGGGTACTAGCCATAATATTGCAAAATCTCATGAGGGTTTCCCATAATTGATGCAAGCATGAATGGGAACACTTACCCATTAATTCGATTGTAAACTCGGAGAGTTTTATTCAGTAAGGAATTGTATATACTGCCTAATATCCCCCCTAAAACTGCAAGAACAAGTACAGGAGGTACATCCCTGACGTGGTACGAAATATTAGCTGATGTGACATCATACATTATCAGGCCCCCTTTACCAAAAAGTCCACATTCACCTCTCAGGCAGACATCGATCAAAGCCCGAAGGACTATTGCAACTACTGCGGAAGTAAAGAAAGCTCTCCATAGCAAAGCACTTCTCCACCTGCAGGAGCAATCAACAGTTACTTCAGTAAAACAAGGCGTAGATACTTCACAGCTCACACATCTCAAAACTCCGACGATATTATTTTATAATCTGTGCATCTCTCAGAAATGAGAACCTATGGGTAGAAACCAATCCAAATAGTTATAGCAAGTCTAATATATCTGTCAACAAAAATATAACCAAGCAAAGAAGAGTTTGAAAAAAGTATATTGGGCAAAAAAGGAAATGGATCGAAGACTAGAGGAGACAAAGCGAGACTATTTTCACAAAAGACCAGTTCATCTTATTCAGATTGCCTTAGATAATATTCTAGACCAGAAAGAAACTATCATGCATGGATTGAGTGATACCAAGATGCCATTTCTTCAAATGCAAATAAGACACCACCAACTGGAGCACGAAAAGCAGCAGCTATTCCTGCAGCAGAACCACAAGTTACGAGATCTCTCCTGTCTCGGTCGTTCTTGAAAACTCGTAACCATTTCCAGGTCAACTTGAACTTCTTTGAGCCTCCCTGTCCCATAATTGCAGCTATGCAAGCACCAGTATGGACCATAGGTCCTGCCTTTCCAATATTAAGAGAGGATGACACTGCACATATGCTTCCAACTATCTGTATATTATTTTGACTTCAGGTTAGACCTTCAACTGAGAGAATACTTCTCAAGATTAAAAAATTGGATGCACACAATGATATATCTATGATACTTCTCAAAATTAAAAAAATTGGATGCGCACAATTACTTAGGCAGACAGGACAAAATGTGAAAATTTTAAATTACCTTGACAAGCAGAGTTCGGAATGAAAATATAGCCGGCGCATCAACTCCATTCAAGTATGCTTTAACCTCTGGTATACCTGAACCAGCAGCCTCAGGGGCTATAAAAGCAGTTATGACGCATGCAAATAATGTCAAGCCAAAATTTGATGACGCAAATACAACAAAAGCCACCAGGAACCTGTGCACATGTTTCAGACAATATATATGAGTGAGTTAACTTGCATAAACAGACAGACTAACAAGGTAGTCTTTGCAACTTCTAAATCAACGAGAAGAAGCTCATAAGTAGAAAAAGAAGATGTAATTGCAAACAAGCAAATGTGGTTAATCTTGTAATAAGTTTGAAAAATAAGTCATAGTTATTTATAGAAACGTGATTAAGCAACCCAAAATATGCTTAAAATATGGCATCTTTGCATTTTCTCAATTCGTAGAAACTCCTAAAGCACTTGTGTTTTGACATTTCAGAGAATCACTTAGTGATACAGAATGCAAACAGAGCCTAAGCACTTGTTTAGAATCAGTACCAAATAAGGAAGTGTAAAAGCACTGACAAAAGAGCAGATTAATCAGTTACTACTCTATAGGGAATAACAAACGTAGCAGTTTCAGACATGTAAGGTATAATCTCTTCTTATTAATCATGTCGTCAAAGTAAGGCAAAATCATTATATGCCATGACCTCAACTGAGAACTTAAGAAGAGAATACAGTCCAGAACCAGAAGCAGTTTATTGGGTAAAAAAACCAGGGAATTCTGACCTTCTATCAAGCATCATGTTGGAGGTCACAACAAACTTTGTTCCAGCTATATTCTCAACAGCAAGATTGTTGAAGAACCCAACAAGGCTGACAAGTAGCCCAATCAAAAAACAAAAGACCCACTTCATGAAGATATACTGTAAAATCTGAGTCTTGCCTCTACTCCTCCAGTCTTGCTTGAAGAAATCACTCTCAATTATCCTACAGATCAAAATCCACTCCATTAGACCACCAAATTACAACAACTTACATAATAAAAAAAGCTACCAAATTCCCAAATTCCTCCTCTTGCAAATACATTATCAGTTAAATGAATCAATCAGCAATTAAATAACGGAAACAGTCACAATTCAAAGTCTTCAAAATCAGCAACCAAATTCAGTGATCATACATGTAAACAGTAAGCAAACGAATAAGTGAGTGTACTCATAGTCAAGGCTTTGTATCGCGCAAGAATTCGACCCAACGATAGCTACTTGCGAGGTTCTATTCGACTCCGAGTGCCGCAAAACGAGCGGCTGGTGCTCGTATTCCGCCAGCAACGGCGCCTCCTCGTCTTCCCCGGAGTTGCCCAAGCTGCCGTTGGAAATCGCCATTGACGTTGACTGTTTGTTAGTGAAGAGTGAAGATGAAGAGATGCAGGTTTTTTCTGAGTGAGGATTAAAAACAAACAGTTGGTGAAGATGGTCCAGATTCCAGAACTGAAGAATCTATAAATGGGATAGTCCAGGCAGTTATCGGCACGAGTACAGGACAAATATTTTATTAAGACAGAAATTTTGTTGAAATTATTTATTGCGTTTGGACTGCTGCTTTGTTTACTTCAGTTTTAAGTCGTGTGGGTTTTTTAGATGAGTTTTTAAATGTTTTATTTCGTTGCTCGCGTTACGTGCTGGATGTGTAATAAATTGTTGTGTATGTGGACGTATTTACCGTATTTTGCTCGTTTGGAAACACGCGGCACGTCAATGAGTCGTGTCTACCATCTATTACGTGAGTTAAAGAGATTTATGAATCACATGTTAGAAGGATTTTTTTTTTTTTTTTGAAGCAGCCAAAAGGAATATATTAAACTGAGAAGGAAAAAAGTTACAGAAGATACAAGCCAAAGCCAGAAAGAAACAGGCAAGCAGAAATTGCCCGCAACCCAGAACCTTGAAACATAAAACATCCTAAACTATACAAGTTTCAGGATGTAAACTCCAAGTAGTAAAGCTGCTCCCTTTTGCAATCTGACCAGAGTTTTTAAACCACCACCACAAAGTCATTTTCGATTTCTCTACCACATCAATCGGTTTAGATTCGCAAGACTCGAAGAGAAGGGCATTGCGCGCCCGCCATAGTTCCCACAGGATTGCTTGACATATGGTTCGGGCAACCTTCACCTTCTCCTTATGTTTTCCCAAAGCAGCACAATGCAGAAGCTGCTTGACAGAAGAGATATCCGTGCAGAACAGATTGCACCAGTTCGACACCCTAGCCCAAATCACATGTTAGAAGGATAGTATAGGTGGACTAGCGATGTCATTGAATGAAAAAAGTTTGCAACCACGATTTTGAGGATTTTGGAGAAGAGGGAAAAACAAACAGATTGAGAGCTATTAGAGGTGTGTATGTTCCTAACTTTGAGTTCCAAAAATAAGAACTATGCCAATTGCATTGGAACTGTTATAACTGAAATATGTGTTTGTTTTGATTGATAATGACTTGTATATAAGAACCATCGTTTTCGTGATTTCATTTAATGAAATTCAAAGTATATATTTTTTTTGTGACAATAATGTGAGTGGTGATGAAGCATAAAATTCTCAATTTATATACATTTGTGAAGAGAATAGTCACATAGAATCAATGAAATGATTTGTAAGTGACCTATTATTCGAAGAACGATAATAAACCTCGTATTGGTAGAGTAAACGTGAAGATTACATATTAATTATTGCGAAAATGGGAAATGATTGAAGCATGAGGTATCTCAAATTAACAATTATGTGTACTTGACCAGAGTGTTTCTTGGATCAGTGATTCTGTAGGGAAACATATAATAGGGACAATAAAACTTGAAAAGACACAGAGATTATACTATGTTTTAGTTTAATGAATCAATATTAAATGCAAGTGGTGTAGAGTGGGTGCTGTCACAATCTTTTATAATCCTTCAATTTGGATCAACATGTTTTAAAATGTCCATTAGGTACCAAAACCTGCTCTGTTTACTTTTTAAATAATATTATTTTAAAAGAAAATGGTCTTTAATATAAGTAATCATCAAACTATTACTCCTATATGATTACTCAATTCACGGTAACGAACAACAACTCAATTCGTAAAATTCGTAAAATGATTAACTTCCAATCAATAAATTTTGGATTTTGTAATTCGAATCACTCCTCTGCAATTTCCCAAAAAATGTAATCAACTCACATTCAATTGGGTAATAACTTTTTTTTTTAAAGAACTGGACAGGTCCATTCCATCACTATCTCTCTATCAACATTTTGACTGATCTAT
>JAYMSL010005284.1:0-10254 GCA_036897195.1 Plantago coronopus
ATTCTCTCTTATTTCTTTTTGTGATAATAATATTAATGTTTTGAAAAATAATGTTTTGCATTTCAATTCATTAATTTAATGTACTATCAAACTAGATTTTTCTAAGGTCAATTTTCTACTTATGTTTACGTGATTTTTTTTTATTTTCTTCATATTTATTCCTTTATTCCTATTTTTTTTTTTGAAATATAATATTACATTTACAATCGTTTACAAATTTCTAATCAATAGATAATCAAATACATACTTGAGAAATAATCACCCATTTCGGGGATATAATCACCCATAACGGGGATCGAACTCATGACCTCTTGGATCCGGAATGTCTCATCTAACCACTCGCTACAAGCGCTTTGACCCTTTATTCCTATATTAAGTTCCTTTTTATATTTAGTAGTAAAATCTGTTTCCTTATATCATTGCAAGTAAAATTAAACTCACTAAATATGAAGCTCGAATTAACTTTAATAGATTTACGTTCTTCTTTAAAAGATAAATAAATTAGATACTGTTATACGTAAAACGATTTTTACTACGCGTAAAATAGTTATTTACCTTATTTACAAAAAAAAAAACTTATTTACAAAAGATTCACCTAATCTTTAATATTTCTAAAACTAGTCTAAATTTGTTTGTCATATGCAAAATCACCCATAAATCAAGAAGTTGAGTATTGTGTTACTTGGCACGAACTCGACTCGTTAATGATAATGAGTAAAAAGAATGTGGCAAGTAAATTTTAACAAATGGGTGAAATAATGTTTTGTATTAGAATATTAATTTAAAATGGTAATGAAAAATAATTATTTTCGATATTTATATTTGTGTACTTATTTTTTTATTTTTAATGGATATGGCTCGTTATATTTTCGAGTTTGAGTAAACCTCAAGTTCGAGGCCTATTTTTTTACTTGTTATCTTTCACGAGCCGAGCTCGAGCATGATTCGTTTTGGATAATCAATTTGGCTTGTTAAATAATACTACCTGACTTATAAAGTTGTACCAATCAAATTGTATTTTGTTTAGAAAAAAGATTAAGAATAGTGTAAATCAATTAAAATTATAGAGCCTCAAATTTAGTGAGTTTAATTTTACTAAAACTCTTCATCAGCAAATTGCATGTCCAGTTTTAGCTACTCCCTCCGTCTCACAAAACATTATCCGTTAGGGTTAGCGCGTAATTTAAGAAAAAATGTTAAAGTAATAAAGTAAAAATGAAAAGTAAGTGGAGTATGTTACTTTTTGAGAATGTGTGGTTATAAAGAAGTGTATTGATGTTAAAATAATGTTTTAGTTTGTGGGGTAGCTTCCTTATTTGGTAATAGGTAAAGTTTTGTGGGACATCCGAAAATAAAAAGTGGGTAAAGTTTTGTGGGATGGATGGAGTATAATTTAAAGGAACGGACATTAGGGAAATAGGAAATTATAGACGAAGAAGAGTAAATTAATTAATTGAAATGTAAGTGGCAATTACCAAAAGAAATAAGTATTAAAATTAGAGAAGATGCAAGAGTGAGCTGATTGAGAAACTAACGGAAACGGCAAAAAGCAGCAAATTGGATCTGTTAGCATGAAATGTTGCATCATGTCGTGGCAATATCACAGCCCTTTATAAATTAAGAGCACTAGATAGAACAGAGGGAAAGAGCAGGCCCTCCGGAGCCTGTATTTGTAGCAATAATTAATGATTTATGTCAGCTTAATCATTTTTAAAGTAACGTCTACTACGTACATAGATGAGTTGGCTTGGTCTTATACTGTTATCGATCATTATCATCGGAGCTGGAAAAAATGGCTTCGTCGTCAAGCATAAAGCCGCCGCATTCCCTGCTCCTATCATCATCATCTTCAATAACAATCACCCCGCAAAAAATAGATACCCCAGATTTGTTAACCCCGCCAAAGCTGTGGGTCATTGACGACGATATTACCAACTACGCTGTCTGGAGGGCACACATCCACGATCAGTTTAGGCGTGACGGTCTTGTTGCACATGGATCTCTTTGAGTCATCCAAGCCCAGCAAAGGAGGAAGTAAGTTGTTGTAATTGATGATCTCTCCAAGGAGTAAGTTGTTGTAATTGAGTCATCCAAGGCGTGACGGACTTGTTGTAATTGATGATCTCTCCTAGAGCTTGGTATGATACCTTGTCCAAGTTTCTTGTGATTAATGGTTTAAAAAAGGGTGTGGTGGATATAACCTTATTCACCATTGAATTTGACGGCAAGCTGTTCTTAACACAAGTATATATGTTGATGACATCATTTTTGGGTCAGAAGATGCATTAGTGTGTGAAAAAATCGCTAATTTTATGACTAGTGAGTTTGAAATGAGCATGATGGGTGAACTAACATATTTCGTAGGCTTGCAGGTTAAACAGCTCAATAATGATATTTTCATTAATCAGATCAAGTATGTCACAGATATGGTAAAACAAGTTTAATCTTGAAAGTCAAAATAAGGAAGTTAAAATTCCTTTACCCTGATGGGTAAGGATGACTTTGTCTAGGTATTATGAGTGACAGTACTTGTACATGAAGAGGAGAGATGATGACTATGTTTATATATGTCAACCGATCATTTAGTTCTCTTGCTGGCTTCCAGAAATGTCCCCTTCATATTAAACGTTTTCGTTCATACTAATTATTGCAATAAATAATGCTAATGCATAGACTTTACTTGGACCGGCTAATTATGCTTAGTTACCTCAATCCAATCCAGCTAAACATCTGTTTTTCCTTATATTTTAAAGGGAATATTACATAATGATTCTTTTGGTTTGGTGAGTTCTCTTAGAATTTGGCGAGCTAGAAATGCTCTGATTTTTGATAGTTGCGATTTTTCACCTTCTGACATTTTTGAGAGAACGATAAGGGTGGTGTGGTGGTGGTTTAAGAATGATGGTCGCATTAAGGACGGTCAATGCTATACACAGGGGCGGAAGCACCATTGTATCCAGCCCGTGTCAAACACTGGTTGGAATACAAATTTTTTTTAACTACTACTGCATAATAATTCTTATTTTAGTTATATCACAGCTTGGTTTGTCAATTGGGCTATTCAAAGTAAAGTCCAATTTATTACTACAATCTTATTAGAACTGGTACTCACCAGAACATTCACCGATCACAACTTTCAATATAATTGGACTATGATTATTTTTACTTATAAACTAGACTAACTAGTATACTTGTTCATACAATATTTACATACGGATATACACTTGAAATGTCTAGCATATATCAAAGTACACGTTCAAATTTAAATGCGATTCAATATAAAAGTTGTAAATGAATCAATTAACGTGATAAAAAAATTATTTTTTTTATCTTAAATGTATGGTTTATTGATTAATTAATTTTTTTCTTTAATAAATTAAGACTAAATCTGTCCCAAGGTAAATTTAGTGCTATTATTTTCCAAATTAGTTTAGTATTTTTAATCATTTAATAGTGGAGTTAGTAGGGTAAAACTAACTAACGAGACCAGCACCTATTTCTAATATTTTGCTTAGTATTAGAAGGAGATAACTTTAATTTAAGCAGACTTCAAAATAAAAAGATCGGCAAATTATTATAGTATCAAATATTACATCTAAACCTTAAACTTGTTTACGGTGTTATTATTAATTTCAATAATAGGTATAAAATATGTACAAATTGCTTGTTATACTAGTTAAAATGTTGGATTTATTTATCTTTGAACACGGGTTAACAAAAATTCCTGGTTCCGCCCCTGGCTATACATCATGGTTACTTCACCCCGATCTTTGTATGGTGTAGGCGGATAGGTGATGCTAGTTTATTTCTGCCTGGTTTAGATGCTGTAATTGTGGCCTTGTGACTGTGTAGTTTTCTTGGCCTGTTTTGTAATTGTTTCTGTTTATATCAATATATACCTTTTGGCTGTTTCAAAAAAAAAAATAAAACATTACCAAGTAGGAAGGTACCCCACACTAAAACATTATTTTCAAATCAATCTTACTACTTTATTACCAAAAATAATGTACCTCATTTACTTTTTTCTCTTCATTTACTCCGTTGGTTTAACCCATTTTCTTAAACTGCACTCCCATCCCAAAAAGAGAGAATACATAAATTATTCTGACCGCGAAACTCTAGCTTGATGCACAACGTGCGAAACAACTAAATAGGTGTGAAATAACTAAATAGATGCTCCCGTGATTTAATCACCGAGATTACAACAAACACCTATCCAAACCCCACACCTGAAAAAGTCCTAAACCAAACACCCGAATCTCCTAAACCAAACTGAGCTAACGCCGGGAGTCCAAGATCACCTGAACCACAACCCGAACATGAACTAATAACACATAAACTAATAACACGGGGTTCACCTAAACCTTAACCAGAATTCACCTGAACCAATACCCTAAAAACTTGAGCCAATACCCAGACCTCTAAAAACTTGAGCCAATACCGTGAGTCAATACCCAGACCTGAACCTGAAGTATGATCTGAACCGAAACCAACAACACGAGGTCGCCTAAACCTCCTTGAACACCTAAACCATAGAACTCAACCACTCAACCACTCCTTGAGCCAACCCGAAGCCAACCCGAAGCCAACCCGAAACCAAGACACCAGATAGCGACGCAACCTGCAACCTGCTTCTGCTCAACCGGACCCGAATCAATACCAATCCACCTACGCTTTCGATACACCCTCACCACCTCCCAGACTCAAGCACCTCTTCCATGCATCACCACACAACCATCACTTCACATCCCGGCACCAGTACCACACACACTTCCCGTTACTACACAACCAACACCACACCCATCAAAGAGAAGGTTAGAAACTTACAAGAAAAGGCTTATCATTGGCTTAATTAGTTGTTTGAATTCTAGCAAATTAATATGTACCCTGTACTTTTTATAAGAGTTATCTTCATGCGGATTCCTTTTTATTCTTTCTAAAACACCTTTGTGTTAGACTATTTATAATTGCACACACCATATATTATTTTGTAAGTTAAAACATGCATTTTTAAATCAACATAATATCAATATATGAATTTTGACTGACTATCTGTACCTCCAACCAATAGGTTGGGCTTTCGAGTGATCAAGGGATCAATTATTGATTCCACTTTTCTTTCACCACTTCAAAAAAAGAAAAAAAAGAAAGTATCTTGACTTATAACATATCTTGGGTCTATTCAGTAGGAAGCAAGACAAGACTTGCTGTAGGTTAAAATTGAGAGCTCAAACTAACATTTTCATTGAGTGTTGCTATATTTCGATTGTGTTCAGATCAATTCAATTCACCTGAAAATTTCAGCATTGAACTGAACTTATTTCAACTTATTTAAAGTAAATATAAATTTCAATTTCAGAATTTAGGCTATGTCATTTTCAAATTAATTGCAGTTAAAAATAGAAAACAGTTTAGGTCATGTTTCAGTAGTTCAAATTTGCACTTCAGTTCAGGTAAAAAAATTCACCTAATAAGTTTTTTTTGATACAAGTACAACATGCAAAATTGGGAATTGCAGAGTTTGATCATGCTACTGCAAATCCTAACCGTACAAATTTTGCGCTCTCTGGATCCTTTGTTGCAGGTTCAGTGAACTGTCTCCATTTCCTCTTTCTTCTACTTCTCAGTTTCGTGTTCCATTATCGCAGTCGACCATTTAAGCCGCACATCCGAAATGAGTAGAATTTTGGCGCCCTCGTGACCTCGTCTGCTGTGCTGTTTCTTTTCTTTTGGTTTGGTTTCGTTTTGTTTTCGCTTTAGTTCTTGTTTTGTTTAGTTTGTTTTTTTTATTTTTTTGGTTGTTGTCTCCTTCCTTCCTGTTGAATTGCAATTTGCGAATCTTCTTCTTTAAATTCAACGCTCCAGTTAGAGTGTTAGACCCTCTCATAGTCTTCTTCTTGATCATTTGCTATCTGAATGTAGGCAGTGGGATTCAGGGTTCAGTAATTCCAGGTTGTTCAGAGACATATGAAACAGAGTTGAGAGGAGAAGAAGGTAGAATCTGGAAAGATCGGTACCAAAAGCTAAAGCGATTCCGTCAAGGAGATATACTCGCTATGCCTCAGGGCATCACTCACTGGACTTATAATGATGGTGACACACCAATCATCAGTGTCTCTCTTCTTGATGTTGCCAATGAGAACAATCAACTTGACATGACTTTCAGGGTACGTACGTAACTTATTTCTTCATTCAAAAACATTAGTAGCTACTATTACACACACAAATTTGTTATTCATTTCGTTTCTGATTAAATGTCACATTATCCTTTATATTAATTTCAGTATAAATATCCAGGTTCATCTCACTTATTTTGACTCATATAAGACCACATGCCACAAATCCACTTAACTTTATGCTTAATCTTCTGTGTCAAAACTAAATTGATGTTGCAGAAATTTTTCCTGGCTGGAAGTCAAGTACAAGGCCAGCAGGGAGAGATGGAAAGAGAACAAGGATCAAGGGGGAGACGGCATGGAGGACAAGAGCAGCAGCAAGATAAAAACAACATTTTCAACGGATTTGATGCTCAAATTTTAGCAGATAGTTACAATGTGGATCCCGAGCTAATTAGTTCATTACAATCAACAAACAGAAATCGGGGCATCATTGTTAAAGCAGAAAGTCTTGATGAACTGATGGTTCCTGAATACTCGAGCCAAGAGCAAGGAAGCCAGTGGCAAGAGGAGTACAATGGATTTGAAGAGACGTTATGTTCCTACAAAACGAGAGAGAACATTGATTCCGCCACAACTGAGGTTGTTTTCAACCCGCGTGGTGGGCGCATTAGCACTATCAACAGCCTGAATTTACCTATTCTTAGCCACCTCCGCCTCAGTGCCGAGAAAGGAGTCCTCTACAGCGTAAGTCACACCCATTAAAGTCCTTTGGTATGTTGTACTCATTTTACATGATTCTCAATTTCTGCACAATATTTAGTATTTACTACTGATTAAGCTAGTTTAATTTATTAATTAAGTGCCTAAATAATAAAAATCTACATCAAATTAAGCTAGCTTATCTGCTCAGCTTTTTGCAACCTAAATAGCTTATATTCTTATAATCTATCCTACCATCTACTTATTCGACTTAATAGTTGAGTTATGCTAAAATAGGTTACACTTACCCATAAGCGTTATTCAACAATATTACATTTCTTGATAAGTGTATGTCTATATATGCAGAATGCTATTAGGGCACCTCACTGGAGTACAAACTCTCACTGCGTAATGTATGTAACAAGAGGAAGTGCGAGAATACAAGTGGTAGGGAACCAGGATAGACCAGTGTTTGATGAGGAGGTGAACCAAGGGCAACTCTTGATTGTGCCACAAAACTTCGTGGTGGCCAAAAGAGCCAGCGAACAAGGATTTGAGTATATCACTTTCAAGACCAACGACATTGCAATGAACACCAATCTGGCAGGGCGGTTATCCACCATAAGGGCAATGCCACTGGAAGTGTTGATGAATTCGTTTGGATTGTCAAGGGAAGATGCCAAGAACTTGAAGTATAACAGAGATGAATCTACTCTGTTTAGCCCTGTACGTTCCAGCTCCCGCAGGGGCTAGTATGCTTAGACATGCCTAGTAAAGTAGTGAGTACTGAGTACTTGAAGAGCGAATAAAAACCAACGTCCGTGGATTTGATATAATTGTGCCTTCTCCTGTTCTTGGCATCCATCCATGTTAGAATTTGTGCATGCAGGTCATTGCCATAAGCAATCCGGAGCGAAAGTGAATTTTAGGGGGTCTAGGAGGTCAAAATAGAGGTGGAACTTGAGCTCCTGAACTGTGTAACCTAATTCCAGAGCTTAAACCAAATAGACTACAATAATGAGGTATTCTTAGTGATCAGCTAGACCCCTGGCTACAATAATGATAGGTTTCCCTGGTATTTAAAAAAGAAAAATTAAAGGGCAAAGAGGTGATTGGAACTATAATGAAACGTAAATGATTGTATTGAAGATAGAATTGCAAAAGTGAAGTTACAATATGCAGCTTGCTCTTGTTCAATGTGTAAAGCCTAGTGTACAATACTATCAAGCAGGAATTAATTCATCTCTCTTTAATTCGTCGTTCTGTTTGCTTGAATCGTCGAGACTTCGATTAATTACATCCCCCGCAAGATGGGAGTGGATGTTCAACAGTCCCAGCTTGGAGATGAGATGCTGAAAAAGGGGTTCAGGGAGAGGTTTTGTCAGCAAGTCGGCCAATTGATCACTTGTTTTGAGTCCCTGACAACGTGGCAATCAAGCTCAATATGCTTGGTTCTTTGATGTTGGACTGGGTTGTGTGCAAGATGATAGGCGGACATACTATCTATGTAGAGAATGATTGGTGATTGATGCGGAATATGCAAGTCAGTAAGAAGATATTTGAGCCACTGGACTTCACATGTAGCAAGTGTTGCAGCTCGATATTCGGCTTCTGTACTAGACCGACTGACCGTCGGTTGTTTCTTTGACTTCCATGAGACGAGAGAGTCTCCCAAGAAGACCATGTAACCACTTGTGCTGCGGCGTGTGTCGGGGCATGCTGCCCAATCACTGTCTGTAAACGCAGTAAGTTGGAGTGATAAAGTGTTCTTGTACAACAAGCCTTGACCTGGATCTTTCTTGATGTATCTGAGGACATGGTGTGTTGCAGATAAGTGAGCATTAGTAGGGCATGACATGAATTGACTCAAGTAATTTAAAACAAAAGAAAGATTTGGTCTAGTGATAGTAAGATAGAGTATCCGGCCTATCAACCGCATGTAAATCTGAGGATTAGACAATAGATCATTGTCATCTTTAACCAATTTTGTCTTGTAATTCATTGGTGTTTTTTCTGGTTTTGCGGCAAGATAACCAGTGTCCTTCAATAAGTCAAGAGCATACTTCCTTTGACACACATTAATGCCAACTGGTGATCTTGCAATTTCCAACCCCAATATATATCTAAGCTCCCCTAAATCTTTAATTGTAAACTGATCATGTAGGTGCTTCTTGACAAGATGAATCTCAGTAATGTTTTTACCTGCAAGTATAACATCATCTACATATATCAGGAGACAAGTAAAAGATTTATCAACAAATTTAGTAAACAAGGAGGTGTCAGCTTTAGACTGAGTATAACCAAGAGTAATGAGAGACTCTTGAAGCTTAAAGAACCACTGTCTACTGGCTTGTTTTAAGCCATATAGACTCTTTACCAATTTACAAACTCTCTGATCTCCAGGTGGAAGATATCCAGGAGGGGGAGTCATGTACAATTCCTCTGGCAAATCTCCATGTAGGAAGGCTGTATTCACATCTAACTGGTGTAAAAACCAGTTCTGAGAAGCTGCAATGGATAAAACAAGTCTAACAATTGTTAACTTGATAACAGGTGAAAATGTGTCAAAGTAGTCTAAACCATTTTCTTGTGTGTAACCCTTTGCCACTAATCGAGCTTTATATCTCTCTATTGAACCATCAGCCTTGAATTTGACCTTGTACACCCACTTGCATCCAATGCAATGTTTATTAGGTGGCAAAGTTGTGAGTTTCCATGTTTTTGTTTGTTCCAGTGCTTCAAGTTCCTTGTTCATAGCCTCCACCCATTCCTTTTGTTGAATGGCTTGCTTGTATGTGGAGGGTTCAGGAACTACTGTGATAGAGGGTTCAGGAACTACTGTGGCGCGTATTTCCTTAGAGAGATAGTGAGATATGGGATATTTGACAGAAGAAGATTGTGTAACACAATTACTAAGAATATTAGAATTCTGAGTAGTATCATGTTTCGAAGAAGGTGGGAGATCACAGTTATAAACATTTAAATGAGAAGGAAATGTTTGAACCCTCTGAGACCTTCTTACAGCAGGTACTAAATCAGATGTTATGGCATCTGTCTCGGAAGGAACAAGAGATATATTAGAGTTATACTGCTGTGTATCTGCTATTTGTTCCAATATTGGTGATTCATGACTGCTTGGATTTTGAGAATCAAGTGAAATGTCAGGTGAATGCCTCAATTCTTCTAATCTGTGAGGTGATGACAACATTTTCCGCACTTTTTGTTGTCCTTTTTCGCTAAAAATAACGCGGGTTTGTCCCCACTTTAGTCTTGTTTTGTGTCGTATTTGCATATTTTCAGATTACGTCGTGTTTTTGGGCGAGTTTGTGTTTTCAACGGATTTAGCGCATATTTGGGCATAAAACATGCCAATATTGAAGGAATTATCCAAGGCGTGGTTCACAAGCTTTTCCAGTCGAGTCGGATCAAGAGTCGA
>JAYMSL010005285.1:0-10254 GCA_036897195.1 Plantago coronopus
CCCCCCACTCACCGCTATGTGGCCTTGCCCCTGCCGCCTATACTATCGCCAACACCCCTAATTCTCCATAACCAAGCCGGACATAGCTATTCCGGAATCAAATGATCTACATGTATCGACACGCCTTGCCTCCTTAAAAAGAATAAAACCCAATGAAAAAACAACCCTCAAAGAAAAAAGAGAACAACGGAATCTTGGGATTCCAGAACTATCTCAGCCATCACTCTGGTGGAGTTCTGCTGGCTACTGCGATGATCATTGCCTCACTCATACATTGCGCATTCACCTTCCTACACCACTTCTCCTTTAGCAGCCCGAGCCTTTCCGCAGCCTCGTGCACCCGTACCATCCTTCTCATGCTCTCATACCATCTTCGTACCTCACCTGCCACATAAACAAAAAGACACAAGATTGAAGAAGTTGAGTGCAGCGGAAATTAAATCAATATTTTCTAATATTATTTTTTTTTCCACATTAATTCCAACATGACAGTAGTTTTGATTTTGGTCAAACCCGGTTGTTGATTTTCAGCGGTTTTGGACTCATAGGTAATATTTCAACTAGGAGGGACAAATGCGTATTTGGCAAATCTAAGAGGGACTCTATATGTAATTCACCCTTAGTTTTAAGATAGTACTTATCGAACAACGAAACGCAACTCAATTGATATGATGGGTCCCCTCCAATCATTATTGAGGGGTTCGAGTGACCATATAGAAGGAAAAAAAAAAATACAACTTGCATTATCAATATACTACCACAATTCAACCCCACTTATACTACTTTAATTTCCATTAATAGTCCACTATACCCCACTTGTATATATACTACTCCCTCCGTCCAAGGAGAAGTTAAGCATTGTCTTTTTGGTCAACAAAATAAGGAAAACAAGTACTCCCTCCGTCCAGTCAATAGTTTATCACTTTCCTTTTTAGTAGTCCGTTACAAAACTTATCATTTACTTTTTTGGACATGTGGTCCCCAATCTTTCTCCACTCATTTAATTACAACACACCAAAAAGTACTTCCACTACCTTCAATTATAATATAATAATCAAAACCTTATTTTGTTGACCAAAACACAAGTGAGAACCTTGTGCTTGGACGGAGGGAGTATTATATTGTAAGTGGAGTAGTTGTAATACTTTTTGGTGTGTTGTAATTAAATGAATAGATAAAGATTGGGGACCAAATGTCCAAAAAAGGAAATGAGAAGATTTGTAATGGACTACGAAAAAGGAAAGTGAGAAGTTATTGACTGGACGGAGGGAGTACTACTTAAATAATGTGTCCAAACACTCATAGGGCACAATTCGGCAGCCGGAGGGAGTATTATTTATTTACACAAGCATTTCATTCAAGGATATATTCACCAAAATCAAATGCAAAAACAGATTCAAACACTCTGCGCTCTAACTCGACATTAGCATCCTTAGAAAGACGAAACTACCTGCTGATTGAAAAACAAGCCAGAAGGCCCGCTATCAGGCAAAAGGGCTAGTCTAACAGGACTTTTGGCACCTTCTGCAGCTGATAGTGAACCAGAATGGTTGCTAAGATCAGTTTGGACCCATCCAGGACATACGGCATTAATATCCATTCTTGGGTATTTCTTTGCCAGAATACGGGTGTATGCAGTTACAGCTGCTTTTGAGACACAGTATGCACCCCAGTAACTAGGCCAACCTTTGGCTGAAGGGGACCCCTCTTTGACATCTTTAAGGAACTCGTCCAGTACTTGATCAATCCTCTTTTCGGTGAGCTTTTCAAAATTACCGAGAACTTCTCTCGCAAACTTATTGCGTATACCCTGAAACCAAATTAAGCAGGTAATGTCACCGTTTGAGTTTCTAATTTTTTTCTGAAACGGTAAATCAAACTATCCTACTCCTACTCATACACTACTGCTATACCAAGCACCTCATATATAACTCCAAATATGCATGTACGTTATACCTATACCACCTTATGTCTTCGTCAGGATTCAAACCCACGACCTCTCCTGTGCTACTCAACAACTCTTACCACCCGTTTGAGTTTCTACTTGACTCCAACTATAAATGATTTGAGGCATTTCCCTTGCTCAACTGCATGTACTCATGATTTTACATCCTAAAGTAAGTTATCAGATGAGAACTATTTGGAAGGATTACACTGTAAAGGTGGTACAGAAAGATTAGAGAGTACCCCCAGCATTCCCATTGTGGAGGAAACATTTACGATCCTTGGAGAATCGGATAACTTGAGTAATTTGTTTGCAGAATATCTACAGCTGATTGATACTGCATCAAGAAAGTAAAATGAATGAAGCCCAGGACAGTATAAAAAGCTCATTATTCTAGAGCACATGGAATCGGACAAGATATACGAAAAACGAACTTACCCCTCCTTTGGCTGCGTTTTCACCAAGCCCTGCATTGTTCACCTGCACAAGATAATTGTTAAACATCTGAGTGTAAAATGTACTGTCATGTAGTTGGAGAAAAGCGATAACCAACTTTGGAGTCACTCATTCAAATGTCTCAATAACCACAAGGGGGAGCACAATTTAACAATGGAATGCTATCAAGCTTCGCCCTGGCAGAAACCAACCTACTGAAATCACTGTTTCCCCTTGAATAAAAGTAAGTTAAAGAGTCCTTTCATTTCCCTCTATTTATCATAGCAAGTAAATTAGTTAATTTTCATGTTCTCTGGATTCATCCAACGTCTGGAATTCTCTAAGAGAACTCAATTTCGTATGCATAGTGGCCAGCAAATATTGAAAACCTCAACCTGCAAACCCCCTATAATCTATAAGTACCAAACGACAACACTTTATGTTGCATCAAGGTAGTGTGTATTGTATTCTACAGAGGCATCACAACCGCATCGCAATTGGCACAATTCATTACACAATAAAACCAACGCCAGACGCTGTAAAGATGAAATCTTTTTTTGCAAACTGATAATAAATAACACTCATGTTTGGGTATTGATATAGACAGCGTAGTTTTTATTAAACTCATGGAAAAGGTGCCACAAAAAGATGACTTAGTACGCATTTGCTATACCATTAACAAAAACTGCTCTGACTATTTAAATACCCTCAGCTTTAGTAGAAATAATCCCAAAAAATTTATCCCTTCACAAGGTATGAGTTTAAAAATTCAAACTTTGAGTCACAAAAAATGACTAAGTACGCTTTTGTTATGGGTTAATGAAATCTGCCCTGCCTACTATATCAATAACCCTCATCTTTAGGAGAATTAATCCCAGAAAACTAACCCCTTCAAAAGGTATGAGTTAAAAAGTCCAAGCATTGAGTCACAAAAACATGACTTAGTAAGTTTTTGCTATGATGTTAACAAAAACCGTTGTCTATATGACTATATCAATACCCCTCATCTTTAGGAGAATTAGTCTAAATTTGATTCAACTCAAAGTCTCTCAAGTGAATGGACGTAAATCGAACTGAAATTATTTGAAGTAGCAAAACTGAACTGAACTAAGTAGAACTGAATTTATGGTTAAAACATAGCCTTAATCCCAGAAAACTAACCCCTTCACAAAGTATGAGTTAAGAGGTTCAAACTTTGAGTCACAAAACATGAGCTAATTTGGGTAAAGCCTATCAAACATCTCATAAACAACAAAAGTCAATTTCAAAACCAAATCCCACCTCAAAAAGACAAAAACATGCCTATACAAACAGATATGTGAGAAGTGAGAACACATACCAAGATATCAAGCTTCCCAATTTGGGATTTAACAAAAGCAGCAAGAGCAGCAACACTTGCTGCATCAAGAACATCAAGCTGATGAAACATGACATGATCAGACAGACCAGACCTCTTGAGCTTCTCAACAGCTTCAAGACCCCACTTTTTATTTCTTGCAGTTAACACCACAGAGATTCCCTCAGAAGCCAATTGTCTGCAAATCTCCAACCCAATCCCTTTGTTTCCTCCAGTAACAACAGCATACCTACCATCATTTTTCGTAACAGTCGAATATAAAAGAATAACAAAATAGCTATATATAAAATCAAGAAATTGATGGGAGAAAAGGTATTCGAGAATCAACTTACTTGTTCTTGACAGTGCATTTACTGGTTGATGTAGCCATGGGTAAAGCAGCAGGGCATTGGAGTTTAGATTGAAACATTTCGGGTTACTTTTGAATTGTTAATCGATCGGACACCAAAGTTGAAAAAACATTGGTTATCCATCTAACGCAGAGATTTTTGACCTTGTCTTCTTTTTTTATGTCATCTATTTTCAACAATGTTACCAGACACAATTGTTGCGACAGACAAAATATCTGACACAAATAATTTATTAGATTACTACCTCCACGTAACGTATAAAAATATAATAAATTTACGTTATAAAAGTGTATAACTAAACTATTTTCTAAATATTATTTTATTATATAATTTTCGAGTAATTTGCGGTTAAAGTTTGTTGGGTGTTTAGTAATTACCGAAACTTCAGATGATCAGGTCGAACTGCTAGGAGAACGGAATGACAGTCCAGACAGAGTGCATTTAGGCTTAGAATTTATCTCAGTTTTATGAACTCGGTTATAGCACTCTACGCAAGGTCCGTATAGTCCTAGATATACTTCCATATTTAGATTTTTAAGGTCACGAATTGTAGTACTAAGCTTAGTCAGATGTCAAGTTATAAGAGTGAACTTCCTATCACAAGGAAAACGTAACGAAAATACACAAACACTCACCAAAATCACGATTTGGTTCGTATTTCCCAAGCTCGGCAGTTTACAAGATACAATTGAATCGAAATTGAGCTACAGGCAGCTCAATTTCTCCTTTTATACTGAAATTATTGTCCAAAAGAATGTTTAGCTGAATCTCCTGTAGGAACAGTCCAATTTCTGTTTCTTATTTTCCATTCAACTTTAAATTACCCAGAAAACATTGAACATCAGTAACACAAAGAAGTCAAAATGGATAATGTGCAATCTCATACTTAGACAGGATTTACTTCAAGTGAAACAGTGTACATACCGTTGGGATGGAATCCAGAGATAACAGATACGACGTAGCAATGCAAGCGCAAGAATGTCCAAAAAAGGCAAAAGCAGTGATAAACCTGCATGTAATACTCTTGATGATACATGTGATATGTTCCAACAACTTTGTGATGGATTTAAAGCAGATCAACGTGATTATATGTTCATGAGTTTTACAGGATATATAGGACAGTAACCTGTCAAAACTATTAACAACATTTATTGACAATAATTGATGTAAATCCATGTTTAATCTGGCGATTACGTAGGGTGCAGGCTTAGGACATCACAAAAACAGAATCGATCTAGGTCTGATCTAGTATTTTATAGTGTGTTCAAATATTTTTCAGTCATATATCTTCCAAGTCTGAGGAATGAGCTACACAAAGGTAAGAAGCCAAAAAATGAAATGAGCAAATAATTTACCAACCTTGAAGACATGGAAATCCCAAAAATGATAAATCAAATTTTCCAGTCATAATCAAAGATAGAAATTGAGCCTCACCTTGAGTTTTATACTTCTCATAAAGCTGGGAAAGCTCTCTGTAAATAATATATGTTAAGCCAGTGAATCAAAATAAGACCCACCGTGAATCATATATCAAACATTGAAATCTGAGTTCACTAATCGTTGGCTTCGAATCAAGACTACAAATAATCTTCTGATCATTGAAATCTGAGCTCACTAATTCATAATGTATAAACAAATTGTTAGACTCCCAGGACTCGAGAGCAATTTATCAAGCACCTGGTGAGCAAAGATAGACTGGTGCACCAAAACATTCCAATAAAAATTAGCTTACGCGCATTACCTTTGTTGATATTAGCAGCTATTATAAGCAAACAAAGGCTCCCTAATGGATAAGCATCGGATCAGAGATGAAAACCATTTCTAACTTTTGCCCAGCAAATGATAAGGCTGTTTAAATGCAAAAAACAAACTAAACCATCAATACTTAAAAATTAAAACACACTTAAGCATAAAAGTAGATAAAAGGCTTCCCTGAAACAGTATACAAAACGTTCAGGCGAAATCTTGCAAGAAACAGTTACAGAATCTAAGCCATTAACTCTGTTAATAGCCGCAAAGAAAGAGAGATTGGCAAGCAACACGTCCACATCGTCACATAATAATTAACAACCAAAACATCAATGTTAAGAGTATAAACGAGCAAACTCATCAAAATCCAAAAATCCATACCTGAGATTGTCTCGAATCTTGAAGAACCCAGCTGAAGGATTAACCCTAAACCGACTCACAATTAGGCACATTAGTCCTTCCATTGTGGTGCTAGAAGGGAGGGGAGTGATTTCTGGCGGGAGGATGAAGATGGCGACGTCGTATGGAGGATGTGCCGGAGACCAAGGTCGGAGGCGGAGATAGATTGGAGAAATGGAATGGAGTGGAGAGGGGAAATAGACTGAAGAGGCGAGAAGAAGAAGGTGAGACGAACGGATTTTTCTCCTCGCGCCTGTTTATACTTATTAACACTCTTAAATAATATTTCCCTTAATATATCATGAAGATTTAGATTACTGTACACAACTTTATTCATCAATACAAACACACATGTTGTCACTCAATCAACCTCTTATTTCAAACCCTTGTAGAGGAATTAAGACCTCTTACAATTAAATACCGGAACTCCTAAAATGACGAAGCTCTGGTTCGGTCAAAGAACACTCCGGTAGGTCCATTATCAGGCAACAGTGCAAGTTTCACTGGACTCTTTGCACCTTCTTCAGGTGACAATATCCCTGAATAGTTACCAAGCTCAGTTTTAACCCAACCAGGACATACAGAATTGATTCGCATAGTTGGGTACTTCTTTGCCAGAATTCTAGTATACGCATTCAAGGCTGCCTTCGAGACGCAATAGGAACTCCAGTAACCAGGCCAGCCTTTGCGTTGTACAGATCCGTCCTTGACATCTTTGAGAAACTCATTCAGCACTTGATCAATTCGCTCTTCTGTGAGGTTTTTGTCATCACTGAGTATTTCTTTGGCCATCTTGTTGCTAATGCTCTGAAAAGAATAAACATTTAACTATAAGTTACGCTGGGGGGTACAAGATTCATAATTACAAGGTCTGTAGATTGTTTACATGCCTAGATTATTACTATCTTTCAAGAATCATCAAACTATAAAGGGTGAACAGTTGTACGGTATTTTGATCAACTTCAGTTGGGACAAATACACTAGGTAGCTATAAGAGACGATAAATATTTATCCAAGAAAGTACCACGACAAGGAGTAAAGCTTTTATGTAAAATTCACGTAACTACTCTTTCGCCAGCGAAGGGTGCTTTCTCAAGTGTTTTAATGAATATATCTTGACTTGTGCATATGAACTGGAGAGTCAACGTGACAAGTGTAGAAAGTACCGATAGTCTTCCCATTGAGGAGGAAACATTAACAATCCTTGGGGAATCAGATAGCTCGAGCAGGGGAAGCAGAGCTTCAGTAGCCTTTTCTACTCCATCGTAATTTGTTTGTAGAACCTCTACTGCTAAATCATACTGTATCAAGAAGACAAGAAAGTAAATTTAACTAAAAATATATCCCAGAAGTACACAAGATAAAGGCCGATCAGTTATTGACTTATTGTTACAAACATAACACAGCAAACAAAGAGATAGGCTCTGCTTGCAAATGATATCTGGAATGAACAGATAACAACATGAGAATAATAAATACAAATGCAACATGGCAATAGAGCTTAAAGGCAATTGCTGGTGCGAGCACACAAACATGACCTCTGGTCCCCAACAAACCAGAATATCGCTGGACTTAACCTAAGAGCATAAAAATGATCATGTCTAATGAGTTAAAGAGCCTCTTCGATCTCAGTTTCACAATTTCTCCATGGATTAGTAAGACTAACAAAAGAAAAACATAGCCTGCTTTTAATGTGTACATGCACAATTAGTTAATGTTATTCCTTGTAATCAGAAGTTCTAGCAGATCATCTACCATATGCAATTCATAAATTACACGGGAACAGGGATTCAAGAAACAAACTTACCCCGCTTTTGCTACTGTGTTCACCAATCCCTGCATTGTTGACCTACAAAATGACAAGACCAGCTCTATTAATCTACACTTCTACAAATCAAGAGATGAGTGATGACACTGAAAAAGTACAGTCACTTAATGTTATGAGTAAAAGTATCTCCTAGTCCGCAGTTTATATCTCTCCCATCACAAGAAAAACAACCAAGTTCTCATATAACATCATAGCAATTGAAACGTGGTGTTATACAAGATAAGAGTTCAAATTGTCTTGTCGAACCACATCTTGGTAAAAGTAACGACCAAATATCCCATACTTCATCACATTTGAATACATTGCACAACAAGCCAACCAAAAGGGAAACACAGATTCTTACTGTCGAAGAATAGAACTAATTTTATTTTTTTTGAAGAGGCAAATTTATCCTACTCCTACACTAACCTACACTAACCCAATATCACCTTATATCACCACACCAATACCAACCTTATAACACCAAATAAATCTCCACCTCCGAGAATAGAACTCGGGACCTCTCACCAATACACCCAGCACCTTACCACTGCACCACCCTCTTGGGTTCAAAAGAATAGAACTAATGTGTCCAGAACATTTTCACGTTAAGCAGACCAAATTCTTGATAAAAGCACAATCCAGAATAACCTAACCAAGACAATTCACTAGTCACTACTTCAATTCACATAATCCACAAAGTGTAAGTCTTCGTGTTGGACCGTCTATATATCATTTAAATATATATCAACTCATGTTGTGGACTATAACGACTATATTTACCTATGTTAATACCCGAACATCTATGTTTATAAACGAACATAGATGTTGAGTAAAAACATATGTTTACCTATGATACTTCTTATACGTTGTTGTGTATTAACACCGATTCTTACGTTATGTATGTGTAACGTCAAACAACAAAGATTCCAGAAACAGAAGACACACACACCCATACAATACAAAAACAACAACCAAAATGAACAAACAGAATGACATAACCAAGACAATTCACTAATGATTACTTCAACTTACATAATAGAACAATAAGATTGCAAAAACAGAAGATACAGCCATACAAATTAGAATACAAGAACCGAAATGAAAAATCCAAACTTATTATCCCAAACAAATAAATCATACCAGTATATCAAGCTTTCCAGTTTGAGATTTGATGAACTCCGCAAGAGCAGCACAGCTCGCCAAATCCACCACATCAAGCGGATGAAACGTCACATAATCAGACAAACCACTGCTTTTTAGCTTCTCGACTGCTTCAAGCCCTCTTTTGTCGTTTCTGGCAGTCATCACCACTGAAATGCCTTGGGACGCCAATTGTCTGCAAATCTCGAACCCAATCCCTTTGTTTGATCCAGTAACAACAGCATACCTTCACGATTGGGACACACCATATAACAGTTCTGTTAGTACCACAAAATGCAAAACTGGAATCGGAGTTTAACGAAATTGTGCTCATACTTCTTCACTCCAGTGGTGGTTCCTCTGGGTATTGAGGCCATGGGAGAAGGAGTAGATGAGTATTTCTGCTTGATAAGGTGAAACAATCTGAACATCTGCTTCAGTTTTTAGAGAGATTCTGTTCTTGTAATTTGTACATGGATGGAAGTTTTATAGAAGCTTCAGAAGGATTGATATTTTAGACCCTTGGAGTTTCGGAAATTGATATCTCATCCCTGAGTTTTAATAAATCCAAAATGATTTTTGAAAGGATATAAATCAATTATAATGACTAGTTTTTCATTGTTATCTTTTCTTATTGTTATTATAATCATGATTATATTGTTATTATTGGTGTTACTTCTGCATAATTTGATTTGATGGAGTTTAAACATGTTGTAGTTAATATCTTGTAGTTTAACTTGATAGACGTAATTTGACGCTATTTTATCAACCTGTAAAGACGTTAAATTTATTTTGTGTGTAGTAAAAGAACATAAGCTTGAAAAATGAATCCTGCTAAATACGTTAGGTTCTTCAGCAATTTCCAAAACCATTATAGTATGTTTCGTTAATACAAATAGTTTAAAAAGACCACCTATATTGGTTTTTTTATTAAAAGACCACTTAAAGTGGTCAAAAAACCTGAAATTCGCGGGTTAACCGGGGGTCAGGTTGACCTGCGATTTTTTTTTTTTTTTGTATTTATTGTCTATTTTTAAGGCCCAGCTGGTCAGTACATATACGTATTTAG
>JAYMSL010005286.1:0-10253 GCA_036897195.1 Plantago coronopus
TTACGGAAATATGTACATTTAAGCTGTACATTTTGCACAATTTATAACACAATTGTGCCCCAAATGTACACATTTCCAACTAAAATCTGTACATTTATGATCACTATAATGCTTGTTACTATTTTGCCTCTTTTTGAAAGCACGTATCCCAAGAGGTATCGGCTTGTAATCCTCCCTTTCAAATTACGTAAGTGCCCTCATCTGCACTAGGGCCAAGTCAAGTGTATGTATGTTTCGGAAATTCGAAGACGAGTGTATTTACCCCTCACTATTTACTGATCGGTCCCACGTACACGCAGGAAAGACTGGGAAAGTAAACAGTCTTTGATGAAATACACCTCTTCGCGTAAATGGTTTTGAAGAAGGTAAATTAAAGAACTTTTTACTGCATCAAATTTGTTACAATTCAATTTCATGAACAGGATTGCTTCTGTTTAGTTCGTTTCTCCAGGTTCGGATTCATAAATTCTCTTGTTTTCAATTGTTAAATTCCTACTCGTTTTACTGGAAATTTTAATCGAACCCACAAACGGTTTAAACCTAGCTTGCACGATTTTAGTTTGTGTAATGAACAACTAGGTCAGGGCCGAGTGATCCTCTTTTTCTAAGCTTAAAAAGAATAAAATAATTAGAATTATTTTGTTTTAGAACTTGCAAATTTTAACAAATAAATCAATAAACAATTAACTCGGTCAAGCCTGATCTCTGCCAGACCATTGACAATTAGAATTTGTGATTCAGTTCTTGGTTTGTTTTTCTGATTTTCCCTGATTCTAATCATTTAGTTGTAGTAACTTTTTAGTATTTGTCAAGATTTATAGTTATAGGCGTACATTTTCTGTCTGCAGGTTAACTAATTGATTAGTTTCTGAAAAACTTACTCAAATCACAATCATGAGTTGTTGCAATAAGAAGACTAGAATTGCTAATGATGATGATGATGATGATGATCGCATCAGTAGTTTACCCGAAGATATATTAGCCTATTAGGCCATATTCTGGCTTACTTACCAACGAAGGAAGTGTTTCGAACTAGTGTATTGCCGAAACAATTGAGGTATAAATGGAGTCATGGAGATACTCTTATACTATGGAGGTCACTGATGGAATACATCAACTACCACCTGGTAGGATAGCAACATTTATACCTGATAATCATGGTTTGTTTATGAATGAGCTCTTGTATCTGAGACCATACCAGCGATACTGTAAGAAGGAATCCTTTCTTCAAATTATGCACAGGTTGCTGTTTTTTTCTCAACCTTTGAAAAGTTTTCGCCTGGATGTCTGGAATGAGTATGATGTAAGTCGATTGCAGGCATGGATTTCTACTACGTTGGAATTGTATTCCCATGCAACCTTCTCAATAGCACTGTGCTGAGGAAACTAAAGTTGTGTGCAACTTTTCTACTACCATGAAACCGGCAGAAGTTACACCATGAATATTTCTGTCAAAAATTTTGCTCCTAACCTCACAAGTCTGCATTTTTGGGGAGTACATATGGTAAACAAGGATCATCCTGATTCTAGTACGGTGACGTTAAGCTTTCCTCTACTAGAGACATTGACATTAATGTGTTGCAAGTGGTCGAATGTGAGATTGGTGGAGACAGATGCACCTTCACTTACTGCTTTTGAGTCTTCGGAGACAAATGTTGGGGTGCATGACTTTACCATAAACTTTCTTGCTCCTAGACTTGCTACTTTTGTGTCTTTAAGGAGTTTTCTAGATGTTCGAAAGGTACTGAATCATCAATTGTTTCTGCCCGTATCGATTCTGTCATTTTTCAGGATTATAATACTACTCCAGACAAGAAGAGCAATTACAGTGTACCAGTACTGGATTACAAATTGAAAATGAGATGAAAAGTTTCACAAACTTAGAAGAGTTGGAGCTATCAGATTTTACGCATATTACCACTCACGTCTCTGCGATATGATAAGCTGAGACGACTGAGTTTGACTCCTATTACTGAGGCAGAAACACTATCTCAGTTACTCCATATGGCACCATCGCTAGTATTCTTGAGCATAGAACATTTGAGCGTGGGTGATTTTGGATCCATGGAATGTTCCACATTGCCAAGTTGTATTCTGTCTCACTTGGAGGAAGTAGAGATTCGTGATTTTAAGTGCACGGATCTTGTGTATGAATTAGCAAAGTTTTTATCAAGAACGGGGAGCAAGTAAAGAAACTTTGTGTCCTTGGACATGATGATATTTGTCTATCAGAACTTAAAGAGATTATACCTTCCTTTCCAAGATTTTCACATACTCTTATATTCGAGTTCAGACTGGTGGACTTTGCTTCCTGGTGCTTTAGTAGCTCCCCAATTTGTTGTCAGGCAGGGATAACCAAGCACATCCCTTGATCTGTCCTACTCTTTTTGCTGTGTAGGTAAATTTGGATTTGTTTGGTTATGTGCTCTACTGGTGCTGCTATAGTGCTATTTATGGTTTGTTTTGGATTGTAATTTTGTGCTGTTGCTTTGAGTTAGCATCAAAAGTTGAGGTGAAACAAAGCGTTTTGTTCAAGGTGAGGCTTCGATTGTCTCACACAACGGTCCTTCCAGCACAGCTGGAAAGAGAAATCTTTCTTGGGAAGAGCTATTCATACTGGCCTCATGAGTTGTGACTCGATTAGCTTCCTCGTGTACCCCTTATCGACGCAATGGTTAGAGGATCTGTCTTGTGAGTTGTGAGTTGTGATGATATGATTTCTACATGAATAAGTGAAAAATGAAATTGAAGAGGAAAATATAAGCTCTATCTATTTCACTACAATACCATGTAAACTTGCCTTTTAAGTACAATATTATGATGAGTTGATAATATAGGTATAGAGGATTTGATTCCAAACATCAGGTACTCCTGGCAAGCACCAATGCACACAATCGGAGTAGCTTTTCGGGTTCTTTAACTGTTCTTCGGTGAGAGGGCCTGGCATTTTCTTATGGATAGAGGGATGAGCATCAATTCTGTGATCTGACAGTTGTGTTATATTCAGATACTGCAGCTTCAGTCCTCTTGCTTCTAGTTTCTGGATGGTTGATTCTGCTATATGCATAAAGTTAGTATCTGTTTCAATTCCCCTGTACCCCTCCCTGAATATTGGGTCCGTTTGATCATGGCAGCCCTTATCATCCTCCATAGTTTCACCGCTGCAATTTAATTGGATCAGATTGTTAATCTTCTTTACTTCTTGGCAGATGATATTATCAAGTGTACGTGTGCGATACAGAAGCGGAAAACTTACTGGAAATGAAACGGTGAGAGGCTCATGAAGAACATTTTGGTTTTTCGATTCATATTGATCTCCAACCAGTCCGACCAAGTGTTCAAAGCCATTTCATAGCGGCGATGTTCCATCTCCACCTTTTTGTAGATCGCGTGAGGACTTCCAAACGATCCGTACCTGGGAAGTAGTAACATATCAGCATTTAGAAACCGAAACAGAGGAGAAAACAGAATGAAGAAAAGTATATATAAAGCAGTAGCCTTATGAGTTTGGCACTTTGGCTTACAAGATTGTCATGGTTGGTTCTAGCCACCACATGAAGGAGTTAAAGACGATTATATCTGCACCAGTCCATTCTCTTGCATGTTTCTCGATCGAATTGATTCTGATTACGCGGTTTCTTTCTCTATGGAAGCTGGGATCATCGCAGTTAGACTCGACCAGCAACGGAGACCAATAGAACGCGATTGTGGCATTGTATTCCTACAGACACAAGTAAGCACAGTAGGCATAAACAGCCTTCCATTGCTGAGAAATCGAATATCAGAGAACTAACAGAATCAGTGAAGCAGAAAAGAGCTGCAGTAGTCTTACCGGTGCTCGAACGTTGATAAAGTTGCCATCATATGCTACTGGTTTTAGCGAAGACGGAGGACTGGACGACTCGATCAGGCAAAGCAACGACACCCACTGGTTTCTGTTCAATGAATCTCCTACCAGCAACAGCTTCTTATCCCTTATTTTCTCCAGCAACGCCGTGCCATTGAACCCCGGAAGATCACACCGACGCGGTTTCCATCGCCAATGCTGATACTTCAAGTCCTTCCTCCCATTCTCCTGACAGGCAAAATACTCCTGCATAAAACTACACTGCCCCTCCCTGTACCGAGGCAACGACACGTTATCGTACACCCATCTGCCCGAAAACACGTCGCATCCTCGTATCGGACCTTCTTGCGAAAGTTTCGCCGCTCCATCAGCTGCGACCTTCTCCTCAGTGCACGTCGCACGTTGCTGTTCGATAACAGGCCGTTCGCTGCTCGAAAGATATATGGCAGTGGTGGCTAGAGCTATGAGACAGATCACAGCCAGGAAATGAGATTTGAATGTATGTTTCTGAGTTCCTGGCTTCATTCTGTTTGTATCTTCTTCACCTTATGCACATTCTAAAGTTAGGTTGACAATGGCAGAGACTTTGGAGGCTTAGTTTTAGTTAAAGTCATAGATAGTATGTTGTAAATTTTGCCATTTTCACATGGTGAGAAAAGTTGAGTTGAATTATTCAAATGTATTAGAAACAACTACCCCATCACTACACCAGTCTTTGGTTTAAAAAATCAAGATGACACCACTACAAACTACTCCATTATTAGCTAAAGTATTACTTATATGTTTAATTTTGTCAGTCAATTACTAGTATAGAGTAGTTTATGCTACTCTATGTCATAGTAGTTAACCTTCCTCTATCATTAGAACACATCCCAACTACATTCCTACATAAGATTCCTTACATTACATACACTTGTAAAAGTCATACAAGTACTCCTCACATGGTTTTATGAATTCCATGCTCTGATACAGTTTAAAATTTCTGAATTGAACAGATCATTGATTAAAACTGGACAGAACTGAAGTAAACTGCAGTGAAATATAAACTTGAACTAAGTAAGCCGGAACTGCTCTGAACTGAAATGAACGAATCTGGATATTTCAGTTGAAAGAACCCTAGCCTAAGAGCAGGTCGGACGGTCCAGGTCACGTAAATTTCAGATTATCGTGTACTTAATTTTGGTGCTTTCTTGAGGGTAACTAAAGTGTTCGAACTTCGAATACATGCTCTACTCGTATTATTTGGTCGGACATTGAGTCGAATAGGGTTCATTCCTATTCTTTTCGAAGTATAATTGACTTAGGTTATGATGCAATAGGGTATAAGTAAAACCCTGTAAGGCATAAACAAATGTGGTAAGTGTAATAAAATAGAGCAATTGGTATAGGGAAAATTCAACGAATACATGTGTAATAAATGGAAGTTCCGAGAATTTAAAATCCGGCGGACAATGCGGAATATTTGATCCTTCTTTGGCGGATCAACGTCAGGACCAAGATAATATAACTAATTTTGTCTATATATGCAACCAACCAGGCCCTCTAATTAAAAAGTTTTAAACTTTTTACTCAAATTATTTTTCTAATACACCAATTGAAAGTTCAACAATAAATCGTGATTTTTCTAAAATTTTTCGAAATAATATCTTCCATCAAATCTTTATAATTTTATCAATACGCTACTTGGACTATGATATTTAGACTATGATATTGGGTCGAAGTCGTCGTAAAACTCGAATAGCCGACACGGGCTCGAACCGGGCCGACATACAAGTTGTTGGTAGATATGGTCCGGTAGAATCTTCTTCTTCCTGGTATGCTAATTTTGACTGGACAGGGACGCGTGTGCTATTCTTGATCGACGGAAAAGCGAGACATGTATAGTTCCAAGATTTCGCACGTGCAGAAGCAGTTCTGGATCCTTAGTTCCAAGAATTCAAATCAAGCACAAAACGTGGAGGTACTTTCAGCATGTGTAATAGTTTAGTTTACAAAACATCATCTTGTGAGCTGTGACAGTGTGTTACTGGTACTAGTAGATCATCTTCGAAGATTCTATACCTGCTTCATTCGGGTTCTTAAGTTCGATTTGGCCTTATTAGAGCTTCGAACTTGTTCACGAGCTGGTGTTTGAATACTTCCAACATCTTGTGAGTTGTGATAAGGCGTTGCTAGTACTAGGGGATCATGATAGAAGATTTTATACCCAACTTCATTCGCACTCGATCTTGAATTCGAATTTGCATTATTGGAGCTTCGAACTCGTTCACCAGCTGATTTTAAAATGCTTCCAATCTCTTGTGACTTGTTGACAAGTTGTTGATAGTACTAGTAGATAATTAGAAGAATTTATACATGAATTCTTTAGCTTTCTGGGTTAACGTATTTGGCGTTTTTAGGGCTTCGATTCGAACTTGTTGAGGGGCTGCACTATTTTTCTTCTAATCTTAAAATGAAGTGAGACTGTTTTAGTCCAATATGTTACAGGCAGTTTCACTATCTTTATGAACTAGGCCACTTTGTTTCATACTTTCATGTGTGGAATGACTATCAGTTAGTCAATTGTGTTGAATTTAGAGTACCATACTAAAGGCATTTTGAACAAAAAGAAGTGTAAAAAGTTCCTATTACCTGAACCTGAACTTTTGTACTCCTACAAGTAATGACTTATGAAGAATTGATAATGTAGGAATACAGGATTTCATTCCAGATATCAGGAACTCCAGGAAGACACCAGTGCACGCAGTCGGAGTAGCTAGTCGGATCTTTTAATTGCTCTTCACTCGGTGGCTCCTGGAATTTCCGGTAGATAGAGGGATGAGCATCCTTTCGGTAGTCTGACAAATGCGTAATGTTGAGGTATTGTAACATTACGCCCCTTGTTTCCAGCTTCTGTATCGCGGATTCTGCAATCTGCATCATGTCGCGTTCTGTTGCTATTCCCCAGTAGCTGGTTTTCGTTATTGGCTCGGTTTCTCCATAGCAGTTCTTTACCTCATCCCAACTTTCACCACTGCAAGATAAATGCAAAGTCCCTTTATGCTAATTGCCCAGTTTAGAAGTTAAAAGACACTCATGAATTGCTTTGAACATACTGGAAGTGATAGGGTGAAAGGCTCATGAAGAACATTTTGGTTCTGGCACGGTCGATGTTGATTTCCAACCAGTCGGACCAGGTGCGTAAGGCCATTTCATAGCGACGCAGTCTCATCCCTACTTTTGTGTAGGTTGCATCAGGGCTTCCGAATGAGCCCCACCTGGTAGAAAACATTAACATTAACATAATAAGCTAAAAATAAGTGAAAGAATCGACATGAAGACTCGGAGTCACTGTTCTTACAATATTCTCATGGTAGGTTCAAGCCACCACATGAAAGAATCGAAGATGAGAATATCTGCGTCGTTCCAGTGTCTCGCATGCTTTTCAATTTCTGTCATTCTGAACACTCTGTCCCTCACCCGATGAGTATCTGGATCATCACAGTTGGATTCGACTAACAATGGAGACCAGTAGAACCCGATTGTTGCATTGTATTCCTTCAATTAAGAAATGAAAATACTTAAGCAAGTAGAGTTTGATCTTATTTAGCAGAGATATGTTCCATAGACCAAATCTATAAAGCAACCTTTTCTAGCCATGCTCATTGTGTACTAAACAGTACTAAAATGGCCTTAAGTCGAGGTTTCGAAAACTGAAAGAACTGACAAAACTAGAACCTGAAATCAGGAGTGCTATAAGAAGGAAGAAGATTGTCTTACAGTGGCATGAAAGGTAAACATATTGTCATCTCTGACCACTCTTTTAGGCGAGGAAGGAGAGACAGACGATTCGATTAGGCAAAGCATCGACCTCCATTGGTTCTTATTCAATGAATCCCCTACGAATACGAGCTTCTTCCCTCTAATTTTCTCCAGCAAAGCCTTTCCATTGAACCTACATTACCCCAACGCGTCTTAAAACCAAAAGTCAACAATCGTCTCTCTTTCGTACCAACATTATGACTCATATGTTAGAGACAACAACCTTGGAAGATCACATTCATGCGGTTGCCATCGCCAGTTTTGATACTTTGAGTCCTTCCGCCCGTACTTCCCACACGCATAGTCATTTAGCATGAACGAACACTGTCTCTCCTCGTACAGAGGATAAGATACGTTGTCGAAAACCCATCGCCCTGAGAACAAGTCACATCCTGGAATAGGACTTATTCGTTCTCTGTTTTGAGTCTGCTCATTTTCGCAAGAACCGGACTTGTTCTTGTGCCGCTCCTTTCGCAGGTTCTGATCTCCTACATTGTTGCCTGTCAGAACAAGAGCTGCAGTAACCAAAGCAACAAGGAAAAGGCCAACATGGTAGTGAGATTTTGGTCTGATATTTTTCCAGGTTTCCAGTTTCATTTTGTTGTGTTGTATCCTCTGTGAATTGCAGTCGCATTCAAAATCTGAGATTCAAAGTAGAAAACAGTGCCAAAATATAATATTACTGAGAGTGGCTTATGACATATGCTGTTTTAGCCTCATATAACGTGATTGATGGATCATAGTATTAAAAAGTCAATCAAATATTTCATAATATAAATCTTTAATTGTGGTTGTTGAGACTTGAAACAACTTAAAGCACTAATTGCCATCAACTACTAGTCATAGAAATGGACATGCATGATTAACTAATCTGTCTTATTTCATCTTTTTCTGTGATGTCAATTGGAATCAACCTAATAGCATATTCGATACGTTACACACGAAAAATGATATTGCGCAAACAGTTTTTGTTAACGACAGATCAAAAGTGTATTGGGTTTTCGCTTAACCGACACTGGCTTTTGAGCCATCTGAGGCCTAATGTGATTATGTGATTAGTATACTGGTAGAGTCAGAAAGTATCATCTGCTGCACTTTGAGCCATTTCATACTGGCCTCATGTGCCTGCCTAACTGAACACTTTGTTACAGGCAGAAAAGTACTGAAAAGGGCAAAGAAAGTACAGAATCTACTCATAACCAAGAAAAACAACATCTGTAAATTAATTTGGCTATTGAAACTGATGAGGGTTCATAATGTAAGCATATAAGATTTGGTTCCAGACATCAGGCACGCCCGGAAGGCACCAATGTACGCAGTCTGGAGTCACTTTCGGGATGTCTTTTCCAGGTTTATGATACAACTTCTTGTAAATGGAGAGATGTGCGTCCTTCCTGTAACCCGTCAATTGGGTAATGTTGAGATAGTGTACATTGATCCCTCTTCTACGGAGTTTCTCTAGAGTCGATTCAACTATTCTCATCATCTCAGGGAGGCTTTTTGAGGGGCATCCCCATTGACCTTCAGTCGATATTGGTTCATTCTGATTGTAGCAATTCTGCTCTAAGCCGTTAATGTTTGCTCTGTGCAGTTAAGCTTACATGTTAGCTAGATTTCGATTCTAGAAAACATTGTGTTCCTGTGAATGGAGTTTCTTTGTAGAGAATTGTACCTGCAGTGGTGAGGTGATGCGCTCATAAAGTACATTTGAGTTCTCGTTCGATTGACATTGAACTCTAACCAGTCCGACCATGTTCGCAACCCCAATTCATACCGACCTCCTACTGTAATCGGCAATTTGGTATAGGTTGCACCAGAACTTTTGAATGTTCCCCACCTAAACAAATGTAACAAGTTAACTAGTGATCATGTTCTGGCCACAAATCGATTTACTACTAATGTGTTGTACAGTACAACATGTAAAGAGCACGAGTACAACACATCATAGAATCACAGTGCACCACAACGACCAGGTTACTTAATGATAACTACAAACGCGCAAGATATTCAACTTACACGCTTCTAAGTCCAGACTCTAACCACCATAGGAAGGAATCAAAGACTAAAACATCGGCATCAATCCAGTGTCGAGCATGCTTTTCAATGGTGTTGACTCTCACTACAGGCCCAGTGCGACGATGATCAAATGCATTGTCACTATCAGATTCAACAAGGAACGGCGACCAGTAGAACTTGATCAAGGCATTGTATTCCTTCATAGAGATGAATTGTTAACTAGGAAGTTTCAAACTACCTACCCTTAAGATAGTGTCGCGTGATGCTATAACATGATCGTACTGCTAAGAAGAAGAAGAAGAAGACGACGACTTACAGTGGAATAAAAGTGGCCTTCAGGAGTTGGTGATTCATTGGCAGTAGAAGGAACAGATGACTGAATCAAGCAAAGCATTGACCTCCACTGGTTTCTACTCAAAGAATCCCCCACATATACCATTGTCTTACCCCTTAACTTTTCAAGAAATGTCTTCCCATTGAACCTATATTATATTTACATATCCAAGTTTACAGATGGTAGAATTTCGTCTCATCTATAAGCACGAACATTTAGACATATATGTATAGAATTTAAGTTTTCAACACTTTA
>JAYMSL010005287.1:0-10252 GCA_036897195.1 Plantago coronopus
ACCTTTTCTGGAAAAGTATGTATCTCAGTTTAATTTTCAGTTTTTAATTTTCCTTATGTACCAAAAAAAAAAAAAGTTTTAACAAAGCCCATATCTGTCATTTGACTCCAACGCCCACCCGAAAAGTCCAAAAACCCCTTCCAAAACCTCTTAAATAAGCTTAGAAACCCACCATATTTGCCTGCCTTTTTCATCTGTTCATCGTTCACTCAACTTCTTCTCCATTCCAGGTTTTTCTGTTCGATTCCTACTGTTGCATTCCATTAATCTCTCGTTTTCTCCCTCCGTTACGTATTAGATTACGGTTTACGGATCGTTTTTTTCTCTTCTGCGTTCATACTCGCTCAGTCATTTCGTTTCTCGATTGCTTCGGTTTTTGTATTGGTGAATACCTTCGATCGCGATGATTTTGTGAATCTGGATCGGTTTTTGTGTAGAATTGGTGAATTTCGTGTTTCCGTTTGGTGATAGTTCAGTAGTATTGTGCTCGGTGCTGATTTTATGGAGATCAAACTTTGGATAGTGTTAGAAATAAATCAGTTACACTATTGGCTGTGTTTATAGTAATGTAGTGTTTTCTGAGCTTAAAATGGATGAAAAGTCGTAATGTTTTATTGTTCAGTTATATGAATCTGATAGTGGATTGGTTTTAGTCATTTTTGTGTAGATTCTACTGGTGGTGGTACTCTGTGGATTGATTTTACTAGACTTGTGTAGTGTCTGCTGCTGCTGATATATAATCTCGATAGTGTTTGAATGATTATGATTTCTAGAGTAAGCATGTTGTTGTTAGATGATGATAAGTAAATTTGTGTGCATTTTCCCTAATTTAGTAGGCAGTTCTCTGTTGATTGATTTTAGTACTCTTGTTTAGTATCTGCTGCTGCTGATATTTAATCTATACATAGTGTTTGAACTTTGAATTAGCAGCTAACTTCTAGAGTAAACATGTTGTTGTTAGATGACGGTAAAGTAAATTTTTGTGCATTTTCCCTGATTTAGTAAGCAGGTTCACTGTGAATTGATTTGAGTAGTCTTGTTTAGTGTCTACTGCTGCTAATAGTTAATCTACATATTTAGTGTTTTAATCTACATATTTAGTGTTTGAATGCTTTCTATTACTTAACAGGATGGCTACTCGCTTTGGGATGTCGAGCGGAAAGCGCTGCTGGTTTGGAACAATTGGCACAGAGAAAAAGAAAAGGAGATTTCCCGTATCAGCTACTCGTCTCGGTTTCCCTTTGTCACCTGGCTACTATGTGACTAACTTCACAGAAACTCGCAAGCTAGGTAATCTCAAACACTCTGTAGATTAAATATGGTCCTATCTAATCCTATCTTTAGCTTCTGCGGATATCTCTTTCTGCTCCTATTCGTTTCTCTTCTTCTTTTGTTTGTATTTTGTCTTCTCTTCTTCTTTCCAGTCTTTTGACTCTCATCCTCTTTCTGTCATCTCGAATCTTCTAGCTGAATCCTTTCTTCTCTCTGAATCCTATCTTCTCTCTGAATCCTACGTAGTCCCTCTTGTGTTTTTTATTAAGTTCTCCATACGATCTGTGTAAGGTGCCTTTCCTAGTGAGTTCTTCGAGGACGACCTATGCTGGGGGGTCTGTCTGTCTGATGTTATGCTATTGTACTATCAATCCTCCCACCTAATCCTAATACTTTATTGTCAGGAACGGGGGCATTTAGTAAGGTTTTTGAATGTGTTAACAAGCTTGATGGATGCACATATGCAGTAAAAAAGGTTGAGTTCACTGCCAGTGAGTATGATGAAGTGATGAGGTATACCATGATAATGTTTTATAATGTTTTATAATGTCTTTTGGGATTCTGTTAATACTAATACGGGTTTTAATTATCTAGGGAGGTAAAAGTGCTGGTTAAATTGGAGCATCCAAATCTAATCCGGTATTATCAGGTAATAAATATATGGTTTATTTACAAAATTGGTATATACTAATGATTATGTGTTAAAAGAAAGTTTTACAATTGTTTGTAATTAGTATGTGTTACGGAATACTTCTATAAAAGTTTTAACATTCAATCAATTGCAGCACTGGATTGAAGAGGGGGTTGATTTGAGTCTTGGATCATCAAGCTCTTCTGATTCTGGATTTCCAGCAGCTAGGGGCAGTTCAGATGGAGTTCCAGCATCTAGTGGCAGTTCAGCTAGTTCTAGTTCAGGGTCATTAGATTCGTTTGACATATCAGATTTGGAGCAGTCATACACCTTGTACATCTTACTCGAATTCTGTCCCACGTAAGTGATTTAATGACTTTAATTGATTTTCTAACGAGTTATAACTAATTATTAATTATTATATTCTATAAAGGACACTGGAGTCGATAATTGATAAGCAAATCAGCCATGAGCTTAAGGTTCAGTACGCAGGTCAACTAATGCAGGGGTTGAAATACCTGCATGAAAAAAAAGTGATACATAGAGACATTTGGCCCCAAAACCTTCTCATCGATTCTTCTGGGCAGTTAAAAATTGCTGACTTCGGATTAGGTACAGGTTATACCACTATTTTCGTATTACATGTCTTTTATTTATTAAAGATTTTAATAAATATTGAATTTTTTTTGTAGCCATTGACTTTGAGGGGAGGGCTGGAATTACCACCTCTAGGATCGGGCATGCACATTACTGTGCACCCGAAATGATAGAGGGTGGTATAATCACTCCGGCGGTTGATATGTTTTCGGCTGGCATGGTGTTGTTCACCATCTTTTACCCGATGAGTGATGAGAAGAAAAGGGCAGCAACACTTAAGACAATTCAGGCTGGAGTAATATCTGACAGTGGTGAGGCTGGAGTTCTATCGGACAGTGATGCTGTGGAGGTCCGCAATTATCTGAAGCCGTTCTTTGCTGAGGATCCTATGGAGCGGATTAGTGCTGAGGTTGCTTGTACCTTCTGCCAAGATATGTAGCTAGGAGTAATGCATATCCCTACTTAGTTCGTATGTTACATAACTCTGTGTTTTTGTTCACAGTATTCCCAACTTTGGAACTGCAAAGGGTAGATGAGGTGATCTTATCTCACAAAACTCATTATATGAATGATGAATCTTCTGTTCAGTCTGCACTCTGCAGACATGGAGTTAATGAAATTCTGTACAAATACATTTGAAGTGTTCCAAGCACAATATGCATGAAATCCTAGTCTCTGTATGAGTAATATATTTCTCCATCTAAAACGTAAGGGTATGACGAAAGTTGATCACTGCTACCCTGTTGAAGAAGTAAAACAGATGCAGCCCGAACCATCTCAACCAGATTGCTGTCAAGGGCATCGAGCTCACCAGAGTCTCGTAGCTGATGGTATGCTGGAGCCATGCAATTTGCTGCAACATGAGTCAACTTCCATTGTGATAGATTCGTGGCAACTTGAATTAATCTGGCAGACAATGAACTCGGTGATGACTTTAAGCAAGACTTCACGACCTTATAACATTCATCGCTAAGTTCCTCAATGAACCAGTATTCCGCCAGCCAACAGAGCTCTATATATGGTTGGACTTGTTTACATTTCTTCTCCAGATCCAAATTATACCACAAACAGTCAATACTAGGCATGGGCAACTCATCAGAGTAGAACCATACAACAAGCTTGTTGAGCGATTCCCAACTCACAGGTACCTTGATGGTTTGCGTGTTGCTGCAGTAGCTGCACCAACAAACAAAAACAGACTTATGTGAAAAGAGTGAGGAACAACAAGACTTATGTCACATAGTAGATGCTTATGACAAAATCCAGTGCATAAAGATTGATCAAAACATAACTGGACTGCAATTGATACAAGTTATGGGTTGGGAGATTTTTTAAGTCTGAACAAACACTGCGAAAATAATTGCCACGGTAAACACCATATAATACTAGCTGGTACAGTGATAATAGAGTGACATCCTATCTCAATAGGTTGGAAAAAGACATGGAAATATTTTTATAAGATAAAATTTATCCTTAGCATTTGAGATTTTGAGTTCACATATCATAAGATTTGTGACTTAATCTCAGAATATCTCGTCTTAGATGAAAAACCCAAGGATGACCATCGGTTCATTACAGTAGCATCCTATAGGTTGCAAAACAACATGGAAATATTTTAATGAGAGAATATATATCCCACAGACATAAGAAAGTAGATTAACTAGCTCAATTACAATTTAATATAATCTATCACAGATTAACTAGCTCAAATGCTCAACAACAGTTAGATATAAGCTGCTAACATGATAACACTGGAGTAATAACAGTACACACATAAAAAACCCGAAATTTTCCATCTACCTCACATCATAGTTGGAAGGTAGTGAAGAATCAAGCATTTCCTAATATGGTCTATATATATATATATATATATATATATATATATATACACACACACACGCAATAACAACTCCCTCTCCCCCCCATCCCACACCAAAACCACACACATATGTATATATTACATAACAATCATAAGCTGTTCGATACCTTTCTTGCATCCCCGAATGAAATAAGGCTCGCAGATAATCACAGCTTGATTCCACTATGACTTTGTGAGCATGTAGATGTGGGGCCAAAACCAGGCAGTTATTGCATTTCCAATCTGAACGCTGTGTCGAGTTGGCTTCCAGAAGAATATTCCTGAATATAGGAAGATACAATCATGAAGCATTCAACTAATGTAAAATACAAAACGAAATAATTACTCTTGCATGTAAGTTAGCCTCTTTTAACTAAAACGTGTAGTAACTAATAAATTTATACTACTGAAAAATCAGTCAACATATGGAAATTCCTGTTCTCAGGTCTTGCAATAATCAAGAGATATAACTCTACCATTTTTGTAAAATTCATTTTTTTTTTTTAAAAAGAAAAAGAATAAACAATAAAGAGACCCAATGTGATAAAAAAAAAGAGTAACTGATCTATTTTACAGTCTATTTATAGGAGGACAACATTCAGTCAATATTTTCGGGTCTCTGTGATTACGGTTTCTCATGTTTTCTCAAGAGCCGTATGCACTAGAGATCTGATCGCCGAAACAAATATACATGTTCCGTACTAGAGCACGTACAAATACAACTATGAAGTGCACAAAACTAGAGAATCAACACAATTAGACCATGAATATAATGTACATGAGGTCATGTGGATATCTGAGTGAGGAAGGAAAAAGAAAGAACAAGGGGTTGCGCTTACGATGAGTTTACTCCAGCTGGCCTCAGAGCAGGTCTGAGATCAAAAGTTGGTATTGGAGAACCCCATTTTGGATTTTTTCTAGAAAGCATATGCGATAGATCTTCCAATTTACAGTGCCTTGCAAAGATTTTAAGCTTTTTAACAAGGTCTTCGCAAGCTTGCATGTACCCCGAGTAAACATATTCTAATATCTTCAATAATGGCTGCTTTTCTACTTGCGCTGATAGACGAACTACCTTTAAAGAATTTCTTTCCAGATCCTGCTTGAAAGTAGGTTCACCGGATGATTCTACGCCATTAGCTAGTTCCACAGGAGGAAGTAATGATGCACACATAACCATCAGTATTATTTCATGAACATATACATCGTCTTCATCTGCCAAAATGAGTTTCATATCAGAATGTTCACTCTGACCAAGTGAATTCCCTATCCTCTTGCCCAATTTACTTGGAAAACCAAATAACCCCAAAAAGGAAAGCACATAAGCTGCATACCATTTGCAACCAGGAGAATGACAGCCTCTGCATATACTTTCGAGTTTTAGTATGAAGTCAGATTCTGTTAACTCCCCCAGAATGTCCAATGGGTGGACCTCACCATGGGCTGCATTTCGTAACAACTCAGCAAGAATCCACAAACTAAGAAGCAAAATCATCTCTTCCCCTTCCCATTCTTCCGTCCTTGGAAAGCAACAAAGCTTTTCGCTATGAGTACCCCGCAAATGAGGTAAAATACTCGATCTTTTTATAAGAGTAGGAGTCCTTAGATAACGTCTTATAAATATGACCAAAATTTTCAATCCTTGATACCTAGTTATCAGTTTCTGATATTTTGGAAGACTAGAATAACATGCCAAACTCATTAAGCACACCAGAATCTGAAGATCTCCATGAAACCCAAACTCGGTTCCAGACACATTTAAATTCTGTAGAAAATACTCGGTGTAAACATGGGCATTTGACTTGATTACTTCATCCAGAATATACCTGGACAATTCTGCAATAGATTTGCAAGGAGAATAAACCATCATTAAAACTGCCCTAGCTGCTGATTCAGCCTCGGTCATATCTTCAATAGTACGTGAAACTTGGCGCAACTTCGAAACTGAGTCAGCAAAGGAAAGACTGCACGACAACATGAAAACAATAATCCAAGAATGAGCACCCTATGACAGACTATGAAATATCTTCTGAAAGAAACACTGTCAGTATTTAATAAAGTAAAGGAAATGCAGGCTATGGGGTAATGTTGGTCACATATGCAACATATTACCATGCACACATTATAAGGATTTTAAGTCGGAATTCATCTCCATGTGTCTCAAATTTTAGATTTTCGGCAGAATTTGCTACGATCTTTCCAAGAATATCCCATATGTATGGCCTTAGAGAGATTAGAACATTTGAACCAAAACTCTGTTGCACTGCAGTTAGCAGATCTTCAACAGGGGACTCAGTATGTAGTTGTTGAATTTTGTTATAATCATTCAGGAGAAGATCAACAAGGATTCTGTCAACTCCTCCTCTCCAAAAATATAAGTGATGATCACCTTCCCACCAGGTGAGTGAAGAAGCCAAACGGCAAGCCTCTAACAAAATAGATTCTAAGCGCTCAGAGCTCATTGCATCAATCACTTCTTTGACAATGCGCTCACAACATATGTCCATCATTTTTAAACATCCTCTTCTGCTAAGCTGACACGTTCATGATATAAACAAATTTAGGTGAGTAGAGAGAACAGGAACCTCATATGATAAGTTTCATCTGAGAAAGATTACCCCTAAATGCCGAGCAAGTTTGAATGCTTCCATGCGAACTGGAAGTGTGTTTGAATTATTCATGCAGCTCATCATCAATTGCAGAATTTGTTCTCCATTTTCTAGAAGCTTCTCTGCCCCATTACCACACAGAGCTGGCAATTGAAAATAACACCAAAAGTTACTACGTACATAATAAAAACCACATCACCAGACTACTATGAACGGTGGAAACTCATAAAAGATTGAAGGAATACCTAAAGTAGAATACAACTGTAGAGCAGTAACCTTTACAGAATCTTTGGAAGCGAATTTGGTAGTTGCCTGGACATTTAAGAAATCAGAACAATTCCAGACACGACATCTAAAAGATGGCCAACGCAACAACATTTTACTCAAAGCAGACGCATTCTCTTTTAGATATTCAACTGGTTTATCCCCATTACAGTATTGGGTGACATTTTGAACCAGATATTCAACTGCTTTTCTTTCCTTCAAAATCTCCCATGCTATCCTCTCCTGCCTAACTTTAAGTTTTGACAGAATGATGCTCAAGGCAGTGGCGCATGATATAGCAACCTGTAGTTGTTTAGAAGCTAGTAAATCTGCTAGAGGATGGATAAGATTTAGAGTATGATGAGATTGAAGCATTGAACTTGGCAAAATCTTGATCATGTTTACAGCAACACCAGATGCCGATGCCAATATTGATTGACTTTTCGATTCAAGGATACTATCCAAAGCTTTCACCATATCAGCCAGTGATTCCTGGAAAAGAAGAGAATGACCTAATTTCATTGACTAGCGCAGAGAACAGTCCACTTAACCTCGTACAGCAAATTTAGTGGTGCCCCTTGCTGCAGTTAATAACATTTTCCATAAATCCATCTTAATATATGTGAACTATCAGAGTAGGATTAACAGAGGAAACAATGATCTAAAACAAAAAAAAGAAGAGTGATTTTACATAAGCAGCATGTCAAAAGTTCATAAATGCTCGACACCTTTTCAGGGAAAATGTACCTTAATGAATGGTTGTTGTAATGATTCATGGGCTATACAATCAAGGAATGCTTCAATTGAACGGAGCACCAGTTTTTGAATCTCAATGTCAGCACAGTACCAATTCTCTCTGTTCACCCGACTTCTGCAACAAGATAAGACTTGTAAGGCAAAGAAATGAAAAGTACGGTGAAGTTTAATACAATATTATAGAGAAATTGAATGTCTGTGAGAGTCATGGGAGGATGGAAATCTATGTCTATGAACTTTTAGTTTAATGCAAGTTCCAGTTCAATTTCCTTGAGAGGGTAATCCTCAACTCCTCAGACCTATGCATCTTTAAGGTGATAGTTATTTTTCCACGAGTCAAGAATGGCACTGAGTTAAGGCAAATATCATGGTTCCACCTGGTTTAGTACTTTAGTTTGTGTTATTAATACACCATTCACTTGCCAATGTGTATGATTATGATATGAACTGGGATGCTAAATTGTTTAGAGCCATAGAGGGTATTTAATAATGTTAGTTACCAGCTTTTAGATCCACCGTTGGGTATGCAGTTGATCCACTCCTGAATTCCACATCATAGTTTTCCCTTTTAGTAAGAGTGGAGTTAAATGTTATTGGTCTCAGGATCTGTCGATTCTTCCCTGGTGTGATGTTAAATTTGACCGTGATGTAATGTTTTTAGTTTAATTGAGGCTCTTATAGAAGTTAGTAGAAACCTAGCTTCAGGTAAGAATATCCCAATGAGGCAATTTCCCACTCGGTAACATGTCAAAGACGCTTCCTAATTGTCTTCTAATTTGTTAGTTATCATTATGACTCTACTCACTTCCCAAATTAACAAGTCACGGATGATCAGGCTAACAAACAACATAATCAACAGTTTCATACCTAAACCAGAATCAGCACTGTTTTAAATCCAGATAATCAATCTCACTAAACACTCAAGTCTCCTAAGTCTAACCAGAGATTGAAAATATTATAAGACTATTTCAACTCAGCTAGTCAATCTCCGACTTTCTGCAGAGATTCAATGATAATTCCCACTGTAAACACAAGCAAATGTAGCTCCATTTCATTCCCGTATACGAATTACGAAATACACATAAGTAATCAAGTACGGTATACACTACACGAAAGTACCAATTCGAAATCAGGTATACATCATAAATGGTTCTAAACTATCTCCAAAGCTGAGTAGAAGTAGAAGTAGCAATGAAAACATAGAATCTCTATTACGATGAACAAAGTGGATTCTGAATTACAAACTAAAATAACATACACATAAATAGAGGAGATAGAGTTCATGACATGATGGTAACAATACATTGAAAGTGATTAGAAACGTAAGAGAGATGAGAAAAAAAATTAAAGCTAGAGCTTAAACAAGCGATGAAAAGGTAGATACCCGAGGTTGAAAGCATCGTAAAAGCGTTGGCGGAGAGTTTCCATGTTCCGATTGACGCTGCGACTGTTCTCCGCCGCCCCGCCGCCGCCTTTCCTCGCCGAAGATCGCATATCTGATATTTTTTTTTAATTATTATTATTATTGTCAGGTAAAACCGTAAAAGCTGTATCATCTATATAAATAAAGGGACTTGTCGGGTCGGGTCGGGTGAGTGCACAAAATGCACCAGCTAGTAGTAATTACAGTGGAGACTAGCGAGTGTCAAAAATGGCATTTGAAATCTTCAGTGATAATTACAGTTGGGATAAAACTCCAATCAATCCACTCCACAGTTAAGATATGATAGAATAGTCTCTGAATATAATGTTGGAGTTTTTAAATATTATTTCAAAAATATTCTTATTATAAAAACTATAAAACCGAACGTTACAATACGTTTTGGATTTCCTATTATCCCGTTCTACTTAGAACCAGATTTTGCTAACTTTAGTGTCATTAACTCATTATCAACGTGTGATTGACTCAGTTTGAGTACCTTGCCTACTAATACTATTTTTAGTGGTGAAAGTTGTTTGGAGTTGTTTGAATTAGTCTTTAACAAATTTTGAGAGATGACAATTTCTAGTCAACACTAACTAAAACAAGTTTAGTGGTTTGTTGGTGTTGATCCGTTAGTAGACCTGAGACCGGGAGATTTGAGATTTCTCCAAAGTTATATATATAGAAGCAGACTACTAGCTATCAACAATAAGCCAACCCTTCCTTCTTTATTTTTCTTATTAAACTTGGGCTAAAATACTTGTGACTTTGCTGATTCATTGATACCGGTTTAACAACCGAAGGGTGCATTTAATCCTGGAAGAGTGTTCGAATAGTAGGCG
>JAYMSL010005288.1:0-10246 GCA_036897195.1 Plantago coronopus
TTTAATTGACTTGTATATGAATACTGGAGACCGGGAATGAATTTGGTTGGATCATGAATCTCAAATTCGGAGTTTCTTCCTTTATTTCCTAAATCAATGGTGGATAATTTGCAGGGGACCATGAGTAAACAGTCACGGCCTATCCTTCTTGTCTTGGTACATTTGCATGGTTGCTAGAAAATGTTTCATAGATACTATTCAGGTTAATGAAGATAGTAATATTTGCTTTCACATGGTGGTATTTATCTTTGTTGGTCAGTTTGTTAGCTCAAAAAATGTCATGGAAATTAACTATTTCTTGATTATTCTGGTTTGGTTTCATTACAGTAAGAGAAGGTGATGCAATACACGTGTCTTCTCTTAGAATGCTGCCAACAGATCCCACAAAAGTATGAATTGCGGTTCCAGAAGATTAATTAGCTATATGAAGTGTTTTGTTTTGTATGTGATGCTTACTGCTCTAAATGTATTAATCTTCCGCCAAATTGGAACAGAGTTGTTCCTTGTGGTTGTGGAGATGGTTGGGATGAAATTAGCTTCAGCACTAATTAATCGCTTCATCTCTATGTAGAGCATTTGGTACTATAAACAAACTGATAATGCTATACCTCTCTTCTGATATGCTAGTTCCTAATTTCTCAGAACATTATCAAGATTTGAATGGTAAACTATCATCGGATATTGGAAATTTTGCGGCATTGCAGATCCTGCTTTATATTCTACTAGCAGGGGTATTTTATTTTTGAAATTGTCCTGAAATTATCTGGTTTGCCATCTACAACTTAATTTGCTCTTGGTTAGGATTCAATGCTAAGTGTTGATATGTTTTCATGGAGTGTATACTTCATCTGTACAATATCACAAAATGGAAGCTTTACCAAGTAATGGTTGATGTGTTGTTATGTCATGGCAGATTCAATGCTAAGTGTTGATAACTTATGCTATATAGGCAAATACGAACTATACAGTACCTAATTCTGAATGTTACCAAATGGGAAAAGATGGAGAGCAAGAAAAAGGCAGGTAACAAGTAACAACAACTACGTGCAATTTACGAATGAAATTGTCTTTTTGAAAACCGTTATATTGAACTTTAATCGCGTACTTCAAACCATGTTGCGACATGCGTCACATTTCTAGTAATATATGTTTGTGACTTATACAAATTTGAATAGGTTTAATGTTTTCCTGATTTTTTTTCTTAAAATATTACTTTTACACCTCCTATTAACGTTGAGCTTAATGTCGTTCGCCACAGGGTCCAATGTAAAGGGAAAAACAGAGGACTATCTGTAGAAGGGACAAAACTAGGATTCATCCACTGAAGCTTTATGTAATGTGGTCTTGAACATTATGTGTATAAATGGAACAAATATATGTGGTGCAGAATGAGAAAATTTAAAACTAAGCTAGAACGAGTAAAATCATAGTGATCAGTACCTAATCTTATCATTGTTAATGACAATCATTCGATAATACATGGGCTAAAGTACAGGGGTCAAGGCCTAATTACTATATCCACCGAGTACATTTTGATGCCAGATCACTGTGCTTTAAAGCCTTTCTGTTTATGCATGGTTTAAGACAAATTCTCACCTTCTTCATGTTATTACTTCAGTACTACTTCAGTTCTGTTATATAAGTGAGTGCCATGCACCTGAACACTCACTCACTAATCACTGAACACTCACTCACTAATCAGTAAACACTATCATGAAGAAGTCCAAGAACTATATTGTGCTTCTACTATCCCTTTCCCTTCTCATTGCCACAGAAGTTTTCATACAGTCAGTTGAAGCAAGTAAAAAAAACAAGAACAGTTATGAAAAAAACTGGCCATATGATGGTACAAACTCTCCGGTTTTCAACATAGTAAGCCTTGGAGCAAAGGGTGATGGAGTTACTGATGACTCTGAGGTAATTAAAACCTTGCCTCATTCTTTTCTGCTTTTTTGTTTTGTTTTGTTTGTTTTTGGAAGAAAAACTTATTGGTTAAACTCTATGCATAATAATGTACAATGGTTTGATCGAGTAGGCACTCTTAGCCGCATGGAGATCTGCTTGCAATGTACACGGAGCTCTAATTGAAGTACCTGCAGGGATTCGATTTTTTATCAAAGCTGTGTCGTTGCAAGGTCCTTGCAAGCCGAATCTCATTTTACAGGTCAGTGAACATTATTTTCTTATAGTTTCCTGTGTACTATAATGTGTAACATATTGGCATGAATTTTCTGGAACTTTTGATCAGATAAATGGGAATATTTTAGCCCCTCCAAAAATCGAATCATGGGCGAACTCCAGTTTGTACCAGTGGATGAATTTCAAATGGCTTCAGAATTTTACTATACAAGGCTCAGGAACAGTCGATGGCCAAGGCTTTAACTGGTGGGTAAATTCACCACAATTCAATAAGGTAATGTACCAACTAACATTGGTGTAACTAAAATAAGAATAAGATGCTACAATTGACACAGCAAACACTTAGAATTTTCTGTTTGGTGCTCTTATTTTGCAGAAGAAGGAAGCGAAGAAGAATCGGGAAATGAAGCCAACTGTAAGAACATATTCGCTAACCTATATATGTATCATTTTCGTTCTTTTCTGAGCAAGTTTTCAGAAATTGAAGCAGAGGCTGTTGATCTGAAACAGGCTTTGAGGTTCTATAGCAGCAGCGATGTCACAGTTCGTGACATAACTATCAGAAACAGTCCGTTATGTCACTTGAAGTTTGACAACTCCAAAAGGGTCAAGGTTGATAACATCACAATTTCGGCCCCGGAAAGCAGTCCAAACACAGATGGAATTCACCTGCAGAACACTCAAGATGTTGAGATTATGAATTCAAACATTGCATCAGGTAACAGTTTTTGCCAGATTATACTATATATGAACAACATTTGGTTTAACATTTTAGGGATCATCAAAGTTTTATATAATTAACATTGTCATTTGAACATTTTATAGGTGATGACTGTCTGTCCATACAGACAGGTTGTTCAAATGTTCATGCCCATCACATGAACTGTGGCCCTGGACATGGGATAAGGTAATTGTACCATGTAATATTTAGATCAAATAAATTTATGAGAAATTAACAATGTATGTTTTTCCAAATGCAGTTTGGGGAGTCTTGGGAAAGATATGAGTGTTGCATGCGTCTCGGATATAGTAGTCGAACATATCAACATGCAGGGCACCATGTATGGGGCAAGGATTAAATCCTGGCAGGTAAATTTCATATGCAGTGAAAGTAAATTGTGTCCTATATAGTCACACAATATTGTATATTCCTTTACTAATCAGATCATGTTTTTCTACTCCAGGGTGGACTTGGATCAGTAAAGAATGACGTTTTCAAACATCCAAGTAACGGATGTGAAGTTCCCTATAGTGATTAATCAGTACTACTGCGACAAAAGCGTGTGCAAGAATCAAACCGGGGCAGTGGGAGTATCGGGAGTTCAATTCGATCATATCGTTGGCACTTATTCTGTGAGGCCAATCCAATTGGAATGCAGCGCTTACATTCCATGCACAGATGTTTATCTCATTTCGGTCGAGCTGGAACCATCGAAAAATTTCAGCGATTTTAAGCAACCTTCGTGCTTGAATTCCTATGGGAAATCACTAGGAAGGCTTGTTCCTGATACGATGGTCAATTGCGTGCCAACTGAGACAGATTTCATTAGGAGAATTGTGCAGTTACATGATCATAAGTATTGTTCTTGAAGCATCAATACATAAGTACTAATGTTGTTCAGACTTGAGACATAACTGATATGTAAAATTTGCTCTGTTTATGTAACTTCAGATGGAGTAGTTTGCATTGTTGATTTCATGTATGCTCTGATTAGACTCTCATCTTTTAAAGGCTTACACAGTTACACCCTCATCTCATCAGGGGTACCACTTAAGCTATCAAGTTCAATTTCAAAACATGTTCAGACTTCAAAGAACTAAGGTTAATCAATCATTGATCAGAAGCCTACTAGACATTCTCTTTAAATGTCATTTATCACTATTACTATTAGTGATTCTTATGATTAGCAGACCAAAACATTAAAAACATTAAGATAAGTCAATTTATTGCATTAAGTCCCACACTTACCTCCAGTTGTATAAAAATTGTGATGTACAACTACACCCTCTCATGTCGATTAAGAGTGTGTAAAAGCACACACTAGATGAGGATGTGTTCAAGTAACTTCAAAAGTAAATCCGTAAGTACTTTGATTTAGAACGAACAATATTATAATAACAAGACGTGTGCTCCAATTAAAAGATTCGTGAATGTTATTTAGAGATTCATGTACTACTTTATGGGGAAGTATAAATGAATTTATGTATAACATATGGACGTTGGAGTATATTATGAAGGAAATTTCTCAGAGGTTGGCAAAGGCATTTTTTAGTCACTTGACCTGAACTTTTTATACTCTAATTTAGTACTTAAAATTGGCAAAATTTAATTAATTAAGATAAAATACATATACCTACCTGATGTGTTTGATCATGATCTACGTTTATGATGGTTCGGAGCCGACCTAAAATAGAATATCCCAACTAAAATTAACAGAGAAAGATGGGAGATATTTGTTTCTTTCGAATTGCTCTGTTTTGTGAGTTTAAGCAGCGAACCCTAGCAGAATATTTATAGGAGAAATACAACGACTATGTGCAGTAAAAGATGAAATTACAAGGGGAAAACACTCGGTAATATGTACACAGTAAAAGCCCTAAGTTAATTGTGGAGTAACAATTCGATCCTTCGAGAATTGGCCGATCTAGCAGTCTGCGTGTGGAACCCTAATTTTGTCCTGATTTAGTACAATTATAGTTCCTGTGTAGCTGGTCCATGTGCTCCCGCAGTTTGAACCTTTCCCGCTTGATGGTTCTAATCCTGTGTGGCGATTCTGTGTGTTCCCCCCCCGCTTTACCGCGCTCTGAAACTTGTGTTGATCCGTTGCCGCTGTTTTTCTTTTACTACTTTATATTTAGCAATCTTCCTCTGCATATCTTCTGCAAGCCTTTATTTTGATAAATATATGATGGGAAAACAATAGGTCTGGAAATTTTAGTCCGATCCATGGACATTTGTCAAATTCGGATCAAGTCCAATCCGATTCATACGTGTCCGGACAGCGATGGATCGCACAATCGTATTGGCACAATTACGAGCCCTAAAATTCTTTTACTAATAATAGGATGGTTAGTTACTAAGTTGTATCAGACGGACAATTTCTAACTAATAACTAACCTGAGAAAGTAAGCTACGAGATAGGAGAACCCCTTCTTCATTCACCAAACAACAAAACCACACAAAAATTTCCGAAGAATTAGAATATCCATACAATATTTAGACATTTCATCTCAATTTATATCGAGAAAGAAATAAATTTCAACAATCGCATTCCGTACTGTTCATAGCTCGACTCTGGATTAACTAATAATCCAGAGCAGAACAAAAGAAAAACAGATTAAACATAAGATAGAGAGAGCAGATCTGATTACAAGAGTCCAAAACACAGACATCTTCAAACTAATAAACTGTGAAAATATGGCTCAGAAAAGGTCCGGCTCTCTCTTCCTAGCCACGGCTCTACTTCTATTCACCGCGGTCACCGTGGAAGCCCTCCAATTTCGCCTGAACCCGTTGTGCAGAACTTCTGACTACAAGAGGCTATGTAATAAAATGGTAGGTCGTGCTGGAAACCTAAACCAAGCCTCTACTAACGCCTTGAAAAGCACGTTGGCTCTTGCTAGCCGTGCTGAACATATGGTTTATCTGTTGAAGCCAGCCATAGGTCATCTTGAGCCACAGAGCCAGGATTCAATCATGAGTACATGTACCGAGCATTTCCAGAGCACAGTTAGCGACCTTCAGGAAAGCCTTGAGGCGCTACAGGGGAGAGATATGGGCTCTTTGAGGACGAAACTCAGTGCAGCTTATAGAACCGAATGTGACGACGAGCTCAAGCAGTTCGGAGTCAGCAGTGCTCAAATTAATAGGTATATTACGCTTTTGCAGAAGGAGGTTGACAATTGTTTGGCGGTTGTTATGCAGAATTAAGTATCAAGAATTGTGTTAGAAGTGTAATGTACGGAAAATTTGGGTGTAACTTTGAATTTGTATTTTTGTAAATCTGCACTATATATATCTTGTTGATTACGGCTCTGATCAGTGGAGGCTTATCAAGTAGCTTATAAATTGATGAGATTATTTTTAAGTTAAATATGTTAGGTAAATTTCTACCTAGTAGCTCATCATCCAGGTGATTTGAGGTAGTTTACTAAAAATTAGCCACCTGGTTTGTATTTTGCAATCCAGGTGCTTGTTAGCTAATTTTGAAACACCCAAAAAATCAGCTAGCATATTAGCTAATTTAAACGCGTCCAATAAATCAAACTAGCTTCTTCTGCTTTCGTCTTCTCCGCTCTCACCTTCTCTTCCTGTACTCTGCCAACTTCTCAGGCATCTTCTCCATCAGTTCAGCTAATCCGTGCTATCTTTTCTCCTGCTAATCTATCCACATTACGACATCATCATCTCCTTTTTTTTTTATCATATATGGCTTGCGGAGTTGAGCTCTGTGATGAGCACTGATCCCAAGAGGCTTCGTAGCCCCAAGTTCCCAATAACCCACACCCCTTCTGATAGTTCATCCTTGTAATTTCCCGACTTCTCCTTTCATGGGTACTGCCGTACTGGCACTCTCCAACTGCTTTCACCACAGATTTTGCCAAACTTCCAGACATTTCTCTTCCAAAGAATCTGACAATGTTTGCATATTTCCATACATTGCACAAGTGAGTCACATGTGATTTCAGGAGTATATTTACTAAGATTTCAAGTGAAGAACAGCAAGAGATAAGTTGCAATAACTATAAAGATTAAGAAGAAATATTAGCGAATTGAAAAAGGCAGGGGAGGATGTTACGTTGACGATGTCTGGAGAGGACTCAACAAGACAACAACTTCGATTCTTAAGGCTATAAGACTAATTCCAGAGTTATCACCATTGGTTATGATAAAATTTCTCTACCCTGCTAATTAATTACTTCTAAATTCAAATTCTAATTCAAGATATGGTTTTAGTCAGTCAGCAACAACAACAAGCAATTTCCAGCATTGATTCGCGTCACTAAACCAAAAATTTACATCTAGGGATGGCCAACTGGCCACCAATCGTACTCATTAAACTGACTAATATCAGCGATGACTGTTGTGAGATAACATCATCCGAACATGTCCTGCATAGAGTAGTACAGAACTTCATGGCTAAGAACATGCGCTACTGCCATGTGGATGTATGTTATCTGGCTAATGTCAAATCATCGATACAAGCTCTTGAACAAATCGTATATAGGTAACCATAACATCTGCAAAAGCTTATCATCAGTTTGGTTCCCCAAACACCACTAATTAAGGGGAATGCAACTGGTTTCCAATCAGATACCATTATCTGGATCAAAATACGTTCATAAAATTCATTTCAAGGATTTTCGTACCAGAATTAAACATAAGTCTATGCCCAATTTGAATCATGTAACTAACTGTTAGAAAACTTGCAGAACGAGGACAATATGTTAAATCTACTAACCTTGTGAATTTGCAAAGAACCCTAGAGAGGGTTTAAATAGGCAGAAAAGAAAATATCCTCCAAGTGTAAAAAAGAAAAGTAGAATTGATTACATAGAGCCTGCCGAGTTTAGATCAAAAACAAAAACCCTAAATTAATTCCAAGAAATCTATTAAAGCAGCACGGATTTCATCTCCACCCTTCGAACCCTAGATTTCCCAGATTTGGGAATTTTTGTAATCAAGTGTGGATGGTGCGGGTGCACCGTCTTGATTTTGAATCTCCCTGTTGGTTTTGTGCTGTAGCCGAAACTTGGTGTTCTACGCTCTGTCCCTTCCCTTAGTTCGCCCGCGTAATTTGTCTTCAGTCAATAACTTTTAATTTCTTTAGCTTTAGTCCTTATTTAATATTATTGTTTTTGTTTGCACCTTTACAAAGTGACTCACAAAACTTTCATTTTTGAACTACCTCAACAATGCATACCACCCGAAGAAGCACAAGGCTATTGTAGTTTCTACTTGCTACATTGCAGAAATATGAGCTTAATTAATTTACAGATTTTAGATTTTTAGATTTCATAACCGAGCACTCACACTTAGGATTATATAACTGTATATGTTCCACATCAATGCTAGCTAACATATGTATTCGCCTAGTCGAGGTTCACCAGCAACTCACAAATGACACGGTTCCAACAAAAAGCCATTTATATTTAAACAAGTAAAACATTCTTATTGCAAGCAGGGCCGGCGCTGGGCCTGTGCGGGCAGCCCCCCGTACAGGGCCCACAAATTTTTGGGGCCCCTGGCCCAGTACTAAAAGCCCAAAGTTCTTTAAGGATTATAAATATATAGGTAAATTATGTATTATTTGTAACAAATTTCTCATTAGTGCAGCGGAAGAGACTCATTTAACTTCTAACAGGTCTCAGTATCGACACTCCTTAGGCCCATTTTCCATCTTTTTAACTAGGGCCCTTTGAAAGTTTCGCACAGGGCCTCTAAATCTCAGAGCCGACCCTGATTGCAAGAAGCCTACAAGGCTTTATTTCCTTTTTAATTGGATCTGCTGGTTAACGACAGCAAGCTCCTTACTCTTATTCTCTATTTCATTTTGTAGTTTTTTCACCAATGAAACGGGACCATGGACTGGATCCGCCTTTCTCATATTAGCTTCAACAGTGAAACTTTTAAAAGTTGTCTCCTGGTCTTCCGCATAGACATGAGAGCTAATGTGATCAATCACATCCTCACTAAACAACTCGCGAACATTGTTGATATGATTTTCTCCTGTTGCTGCATTCATATATTTTTCTGTTACAAGATTATGCGTGCATACCTTTTTCTCTATTGTGCATTCTGCGCAAGGTTCATCGATGACACTTCTATCATCAGAAGATGTGCCAGTTCCACTCATGTTGAATTCTTTCTTGTTTGGTTTTCTGAGTGTTGGGAGATTTAGAATATATAGTGGAGAACTCACATGGATGCATTTAGTATTGCTAGATCTTTTTCCTTAACAATTTAGATTGCATTTTTAAAAAATGTACAAATGTCTTAAATTGTGTTCTACTTACAAAATTAATGAACTGAGCTAGTATGTGTTTGTGGCAACATTTTCGATCAATTTATTAATTGGTTTCATTCTATGTATGGCATAATAATTGAATTGCCAGTTGCAAGATGTCAATTAAAAGAGAAAACCTAGAGTTGGAGACAAGAAAGAGAATTGAGTAGTCGCCATAAACCATAACATATATAATTATATATTTTATAGGTTCGTCATCTGACCAAAATAACTGGTTTGATTATAATAGTTAGGTAGCTTCTCTATTAAACCGTCTATACGTGAATAAAAGAACAACAAACTTCTTCCTCTTCTATTACGATTCCCTTTGAGGTTTTCTCACCAATGCGACATGACCAAGAACATGATCGCTCTCTCCCATTGGCTTCAATGGTCGAATTTGAAACCGTATACATGTCTTTTGCATCACATATGTGATAATATCATCAATGACATTCTGGGAAAACAACGCGACAACATTGTCGAGATTATCTTCTCCAGTTGGTGCATTCAAAGATCTTTCCATAAAAAATGATGTTGTATACCTTTTTTCCGCCATATGCATAATGAACAAGGCTTAGTGATGTGCCACCGACACTGATTTCGTGTCTTGCAAATTGCAATCTATTTTGATGGTCATTTCCACTCATATTAACTTTTGTTTTCAGTCTCTTTTTTTTTCTTTCTTTCAAACGGTGGAAGATTGAAGAATATATATAGCTATGAAATGTCTAGCCACATTTAGTGTTGCCAGATCACTTTTCTAAATATTCAATACGTGTGGATTGCATCGTTTCAAAAGACATTAACTTCTTAATTGCATGTGTTCTTTCCCCAAAACAGATGACTTGGTATGCATTTGTTCCAACAATGATGCACAATTTGCCAATGTATCTAATTGACTAATTCTAGATATATAATATAAAGTAAAATTTCAAATAAAATTGATAAACCGAGCAACAAGATAGATTAATTATAGCCGACCTAACCCCTCATGCAGTTACATATTATTTGAGAAAATTTGAAAGACACCACTTAAAAGTGGTATCTCGAAAAGATCACTTAACTTCTTTACTATTTACCATAATGTCGTAAAGAGT
>JAYMSL010005289.1:0-10245 GCA_036897195.1 Plantago coronopus
TTCAGGTTTTTTGTGTGCCTAAATATGTGTTGTTCTGTGTCTAAATACGTATTGTTGTGTGCCTAAATATGTACTGACCAGCTGGGCCTTAAAAATAGACAATAAATACAACAAAAAAAAATCGCCGGTCAACCCGACCCGCGGGTTTTTTTTTTTGGGTTTTTTTTTCAGTTTTAAAGGTTTATGTTATAAATTGTGGTCTTTTAATAAAAGACCAAAGTAGGTGGTCTTTCCGAATTGTTTCTCTTTAAAATTTAAACGTTTCAGTATAAAGTAGATCGTTAGAGCGGATATTGCAGATTGCGTTGTTACCCAATGTTTATTGCAAGCCCAATAATGAATTAAATCCCTTTATCAATCCATTAATTTGCAGTCTTCTAAAATACTGCATTTTCCTAAAGGAAAAAGTTGTGTAAAAAACATCCAGACACATATCTGAAGATATCCAAACACATGTCTAAAACACTCTGGACTAACTTTTAAAAAATAACTTTGACATTAAATTATCGAGAATCCACCTACAAATTGAGCTATGTAAGCGACATACTGATCGGGAGCATCCGCTTGTAGAAATGTCGCAATTTCCGGGTTCAAAGCGTTCGACATGGTGGTTGTTTCAAATTTTGATCGAATGGATAATTAAGATTATTTTGAATTTAGAGAGAAAAAGAAGGATAATTGGGTGTGAAGAAATAAATGAAGATTGGTGTAGATTTATATATCTCGAGAAAAATATAATCATTAGTATAATTTACGTATTTTTTCGTATACTAATTGTTGGGAAAGCCCACCTATAAGTGGTATTTTACGAAAGTTAACTCAATATTGTTGATGTTAATGGTAAAATAGGGAATGTATATCATAAAATATTTGATCTTCATGATAGGATAGTTGATAACTCATAAATAGTTGATAGTAATGATATAATAGTTGATGTGTAATGTAAATAGTCGATTATTTCATGGCAAAATAGCTGATTTGTAATGTAAATAGTCGATGTTTCATGGTGAACTGTTGATGTATTGCAAATAGTTGATGTTTATTGGAAAATAGTTGATATTTTGTTATACATAATATATAATTGATGTTTGTTATGAATAATAATTGATGGTTATGTTTAAAGTTAAAACAGTTGATGCTTTATTATAAATAGATGATATTTTTAGGTGGAATTTTTAAAAATATACTTTTAGTGAACCATCCCAAACGTTTCTGGGTAAGTATTAGAAACTATTTTCTTGTTTTCCATTCCTTATAATAATGACTTAGCAAATTAACTAAACAATGAAACAAGTACTAGTTTGACTGGTACTAAGCCTGTAAATGGGCCAAATCCATACATTAACTAAGTTGGTTTAGAAATCAAACCGGTCCGTAAACATAAGAAAGTGGAACTGAACTGGAATCGGAGACTGTTTAGAATATTGAGTGGACATCCGGATTATGTTACAGTTTCAAATTTCTAACTTTTAGTTTTTCCAGTTTACCCAATTCGCAAATGGTTTCAAATCTCAACTCTTAATCCACCGGTGTTTGGATCAATTCGACTTGAAATGATCGAATTTCGTCGAAAACTCAAGCCCATTTTTCACTTGTTGTTCAGGCGAGAATTTCTCGATCGTTACTACACCAAACTTAAAATTGTTTTAGGGCTTTGGTAGATGAATTCAACGGGAGTCTCTCGAAATTGGTATCGTAATTTTTTGTTTAGAATTTGGCATGTTATTGTCTCTACAAGATCTCTCCATGTTCACTGTATACGTTTGCTCTCTTCTTGATTCGAATGCAAAATTCTTGTGATATGATGCACGTATGTTTCAATTATTAGCATATTTTTGTGCGTTTTAGAGTTACGAACAGATGGTACATGATTTATATTTTATTAGCATATTTTGTGCGTTTTAGAGTTACGAACAGATGGTACATGATTTATGATTATAGTGTCGAATTGATGGGTTGATTTTGCCAAAATGCTGGAGCTGTATACACGTTTTGGTTGTGGTTGTTTTGGTTGTTCTGGCCAATTTCATCGGTTGGATTGGAAAATTAATTGGGCTGAATTTGCTAGGTTGGTATATGTGTGCTTTTGTGTAAAACAGAAAAAACCGGAACCAAACCGGTCTGCTGTGAATCCATTGGGTTGGATTGGAAATTAATTGAGTTGAATTTGCTAGGTTGGTATGTGCGTGTAAATCTGGGATTGAAAGTAATTTTCATGTATCCAGGAATGTGCAGGTTGCTCCGTTTGATTTACCATATGCGATGATAAATTATCGGGAATCAGGAAAATACTGTTGAAGATTGGATTGGTTTTCTTAACCGTAATATAAAGGGCTGGCAGAACTTATTGGGAAGAACTTTCCCAAGGTGCAATGGTTTTCTTAGGCAGGTAGTTCATGCCTAGCAATCTCACAAAGCTGGCAGAAGGTGATTAGTGACTGCCTCGCAGTTATCGAAGACATGAATTTACAACAGGAAATCTCGGCAGTGTATGCTATGAAGCTATGAAGCGCAAGTGTTGTGTGTTTAATTATTTATTTTGCTTTTTTACGTATTATTAGAGATGAGAATGAATTTGCACATTTTATAGCTAGGGGAGGTGATCATGCTGATCATTCATAACCGCTAGGCTGCATTTCTCTAGATACTTGTAGAGTTTGCTTTTCCCAAGACTTTTGTAGAGTTTGCTTTTACTCTAATAGTATTATGGTACTCGCGTGCGTGGTTATGTTGTGTTTTAATAGTAAATTATACATAATTAATTTATTAGTATGTATTTAGTTTAACATTTTATATTTTTAAAAAAAATCAAAATAGAAGAATGGGTTAAAATTAATTTTTGGTGTATATACTACTCCCTCCGTTCTTTTACAACCTTCCTAAGATTGATTTTTTTTCGAATTTTGACTGTAAAATTACTCCTAAATCTTAACGTATAAAAATGTAATAAATTATGTTACATAAGTGTATCTAACTACTTTCATAATATATTTTTTAAATATTTTTTGGTTGTATAATTTTCGAGTAATTCGTGATCAAAGTTCGAAAGAATGTCAAGCATAGGAAGGTTATAAAAGGACGGAGGAAATATCTCTAAGTTGTTCTATTTATGTATAAAGAGATGTAAAAGATAGTAAGGAAAAAAGAAAGAGAATATATTTTAATTAAAAATTAAAATAGGATAATTGGTCAAACTTAAATGTTTAATGTAATAATTATTAATTATCTAAAGGTAATTTTATTTGAAGTATTAAGAGATTAAGAGATAGTTAAGGAAAGGAAAAGAAAAAGTTGAGAGCTTCTTGAAAATGTGTCCGCATGAGCCAAGAAAAGGTTTTGGCTTTCCACTTCCTTAGGGGGACTCCTCGGTCTATGACTCCCTTTACGGAGAGGGAAGTGTCTAGTCCTAGTAGGGGAGTTCGACCTCCCTTTTGCGGTCTCCGAAGCTCTTCCCATGTTCTCTCAAGGAGCAATAACTTCAGGGTTTGGTGGAAGGTGCGGGAAACTCCGCGGGAAGAGATAACTAAAACTTAAAATTAAATGTTTTTTGTGTAATAGTATATTTTAATGGGGATTAATTGCTTCCAGAGCCCCATATAAAGAATTGGTCATATTAAATTAGTTTAATAAATAAAATAACAAAATAATATAATTTTAAATATAGTAATCATGCAATGCTTTGTTAACAAATGTTGGATTGTAAATTTGTAATGTAATATATAACTTTAACGACTTGGTGATATCTTGTGAAGTAAGGCAGTTGATGCTCAGCTCACACATGTACATATTCATAATAATTAATAAAATTTTGCCGCTACAAAAAAAAAAAAAAAAAAAAAAACTTTAACGACTTAAATTACAAAACTGTCGTAGATTAACTGTAACATATAAATAAATACACATAAAGCATAAACGTGAAACTTCTGCACATACCAAACGAGTTACTTACTAGTACAATCGAATCAAAAATTATTTTCAAACCTTATAACGTTAACTGGAAACATGTATAATAAGGAATAAACTTTGATATAAATATATTTGAAAAACAAGATAATGCAACTCTTGTCTATACCATGAACATTTATTTTTTGAGATATACTATTACTATTACAATCATTCGATAAATTTCTAATCAATATTAATTAAATACTCTAAAAGGTAGAAGCCTCAATGCAGAAGACATAATCACACATTTCAGGGATATAATCACCCATAACGGGAATCGCTATACCATGAGCATTATACATAATAAATAACATGCACTTTATACATACAATTGAACTTACATAGATAAATGACGAATATTTTATAAAATATAAACATTCAAATACATCACATATCCTTAACCGTAATATACAATAAGTAAAAGCATTCACATCAATTCACCTAAAATTGATTTTGTGCCTAAATTTTAGCAAAAAATCGTGAAAAAGTGAAAAAATGCCATGCAACAGTTTCCCTAAATTTGATGGGCCCGCAGGAAAATTTTAGAGAATTTTTTTCATTTGCCAAGATTTAAGATTCCCCTAAAAACTTTCCAGCACACTTTTTCTAAACCGGTTTATTATTTTTGAATTTTATATACAAAATAGGGAATCTGATTTTATTTCATTACTGAATACGTGCCGAAAATTTTATAGGGAGAGAGATATGGAAAGTTTTAGGTGATATTTTATAAGGAAACTGATGTGAATGCTCTAAAGAGGATGGAAAATAAATCTAAACGCAAGAAGAAGATTAAAAGGAAAAATAATTAAAATCCAGTGAGTAGGGAGATTCGAGCTCAAGACCTCCACCTGCTAAGATTTATTTGAGAAAATTTTAAAATACACTCGAAACTTTTCGGATTTTTGCAGTTTACACTAAAACCTTTATTTTTCGGTAATCGACACTTGAACCTTTCAAATTTTTGGCAATCGACACTAAAACCTTTTGTACCAGTTAATAACCAAATGTGATGAGGCTAGAAAACGCAACAAATCTCACGAACTACTTCTAACTTCCTTTCAACTCGTATCAGAGGAATGCTTAGAATAAATAAACTCTTTAAACCAAACAGAAGTTAAATAAATCCCACAGATGGAACCAATTTAGTCGCCAGATAATGAAGACAACGACGACAAAACAAACAAACAGAAAAAGGAAAAGACATTAATATGAAATCTATAAAAGGGAAAAACCATCGCAATTGTCTAATTGAATGAATAATCATAAGATTTACCAGGATTGTTAAAATTTGTTCAATGTTTGGGCAAATTGCCAAAAGTGCAAAAGGTTCAAGTGTTGATTACCAAAAATTAAAGGTTTTAGTGTAAACTGCAAAACCTCGAAAAGGTTCAAGTGTTGATTACCAAAAATTAAAGGTTTTACCAAAAATAATGATTATAGGTGAAGTTGACTATAACTAAATTGTTTGGCAACTTGAGGAAATTAAACCAACTGTGACATACCAACCATATGGATATATCCGTAACTCACCAGACCAAAGACATGATTTCATGTACTGTACACAACTTCATCAGGAATCTGGACTTTGAACAAGCACATCCTATTAATTAATTTTTGTAAGCAATATGTGATAAACTATAATATTACCAAAATCTGATTCGTAATCGATCTCTCTTCAGCTTAAATTCAATTTGTTCAGTTCATTTTAGATACATTCATTTTAATTCAAATCAGATCATTCTTTATAAATTAAACATAATCATATTCCTTATATTATATGATGATTATAACAACTTTGTAAATAGACGTAAAAAATGAGAATCAATAATAAAATGCAACAAGAAAGATCAATTTAAATAAAGGGAAATAGAGAAATATTGTTATTCAATCAATAATATATCAAAACATATTTCTTATCGCCCGAATATCTTCTCAACATAATAAACACCAAAATTAGCTAGCTTTCGTGTTCCTCCTCACTTGTGCCATGGCTGGCACTCACGTATGCCCCCTTTCCTCTTAGCAATAACGCACGGTCCATTCTTCGTCACGAACCAATCACAACCAAACCCGCAAATATGATCGTGTATATCTTTATTAAAAACCGCGCAACCACCAGAACCGTGTTTGGTAACAAAATGACAGAAGAATTGTGTAATATCAAATGGTGCGTCGAACTTGAAAGCAAATGTATCACCGTAGTTCATTGTCTTGTTTCCAAAGTCATCGTCTCCGGAGAAACAGTGAGTACGGATGCTTTCGCCTTGGATATCGGCATGTATGCGAATGTGAGTTGTGAATAGGTTTGGATCTGATGCTTCTGATGCGATGGCGAAGAGAAGAGCAGTAGCTGCAAATGTGGCGAATATATGACTCATAGTTATATGTTTCATTTCTTTCAGTCTGGATTTTGACTTTTGATGTGTTCAGACGAACATATTTATAGGTGAATAATAACATGTGATGGTAAACTTTCCCTAACGTATGATAGACAAAATCTCTCACGAAAAGGAAACTTAAATTATGTTTGGCGAAATAATAAATGATTTTCGTAATGTATTAGAGAAAATATTTTCTATGAAGGGAAATATATTGATTAGGTGATAAAAATATATTTAAAGTGCGAGAATAATAAAGATAAACGATCTTCTTTTCAAGAGTTTCGTTGTTATACACTGAAAAAGAAAATCTATGTTGTAATTGACTTTGAATTACACAAAGTCTTGTGTTCAACTGTATAAAATTGAACCCAATTATATCGGTTCAGTAAGAGTCCATTCAACGCTTACTTACACTTTAAAGTTTAACCTAGATGTTTTCTTCTCCTCTTTAAATTTGTACTACGCAGAACTGACGTGAACTAAACTAACCTGAACTGAACATAACTGAAATTAAGTTGAATTGAACATGGCCTTAGTGGAGCCTTAGTCGTGTACCCATAGGAGTGGGAAACCCGATAAAAGGCATAGCCAGTCTGTTTTGACTTACACAAATCATGAAGTTCAAGGGTTAAACATTCTGATTGTCTGATGTGAACAGTGATTAGCATATGAACAACCATAGATAGTTTCAATTCAATCTGTAAAAGCTTACATAAGAAATACACAAAGTCCTACATAGGGGCCAAAGTTAAGAGACAGATATACTCGAGTCACCCCTTTCCGTTTCCAAAAAAAACAAAAAAGAGACGGATATACTTAACCATGCTATCATTCTGCAATATGGCAGGCACACACAAGTCTCATAATACAAAAAAAAAAACATGTAATATAATGGACTAATGGAGTACAAAAAAGAGAACAGTGGATCACAGTCACAGGGATAGTTCATTAACAATGTCATCAAGCTTCGTTTCCAGGACTTCTGAAGATACCCTCCCCATCATTTGGTAGAATGACAAGAGATCAGATAGCTGTTCTGCTGACATTTTCCCCATCACACTTCTGGCTAATTTCTCCCGCTCTTCGCTCAACTTCAGTTTGTCAAAATACGAAAAGGCATTGGTTGTTGCAGTTGAGCCCATCTGCTTCAAACTTGTAGCTCGCGTAAACATGGATTCGTATTTTTCTACACAACACAGAAGACAATTTGTATTATGGGCGGAACTAGCTAGCAGATGGGCTAATGGTAATAATTGATTCTGTAGTATACCTCAAGAAACTCTGCACCAGCCTCAAGTTCAGGCACTTCTCTTCCTCGAATTGTTTTGGCAAGCGTAAAGCTCCTCGATTTGCTTTTCCTCTTCTTCTCTACATCCGCGTCAAGTTTCATAGGCTTCTGTACACTCATCGTGCAGTTAAGCTTCTTCTGATATGCAACGACCGCCTTTCCAAATTCCTGCAACAACGCCAGAACAAAACTGTCAACATTCATAGCAGAATTTTATCCAATTGATTGGCATGTTTTTTGTAAGTAAACAATGATCACCTTATAGACAAATGGGCATCCAGGGTAATCGAACTCATCCGAATCAGGATGTCTCATTCTCTCTGGATGAAACTGAAGTCCCAGTATGAACTTACCCTCCTCTGGATTATAAGCCTCCGGATCATAAAAGCCCTCGACCAAACCATCAGGAGCGAACGCCATAGGCACAAATCTCTGAGCTAGTTTCTTAACCCCTTGGTGATGATAGCTATTAACAAAAATTTCCATTTCCTCACTATCCAATGATTCTTTATACCATTCATGCAGAGGAGTATTCTCTACTATACGAATCAGATGCCGATGACCATCGTAATTATCATAATCCATATGCACCACACTCTGATTCTCAGGCACATTTTTTGTCAATTCTTTCCCAATATCCTGGTAAAGAGTACCACCACACGCAACGTTCAGGAGCTGTGAACCCCTGCAGATTCCCAGATAAGGTACATTTCGCTCTAGGCAGAGTTTTGCAAGTCTGAGTTCGATACTATCCTTCTCTTTGTCTACAGCAGTGTCACTTGAATGCAAGCGGCGAACCTCTTCTAATTCCTGACAGGAGAGTCTAGAGGTTCCAGATTGGTTTTCATAATGGGATGGATCAATGTCTTCTCCCTCACAGAGAAGAACGCCATGGATTGGCTCGAAGCTGTCAAGCATCATGTCAACTCCAGCTACTCGTGGAACAATAACCGGGACAGCACCATTATTCACAATGAGATCAAGATGATATTCCCCTGGACATTGAAGTGAAACAAACAAGTGAAGACAGTTAATTCTAGTATTATAGCAGCCCACATGATATAAAGATGAAACAGGCCTTAGTATCTGGCAGGAATTTTGCAGTTTGATCAGAGCGGAGAAAATATTTTTTTTTGAAACGGCAAAAATTACATCCAAACGAGAAGCAATTACATGTACGAACGAGATAACAAAGACGTAGCCAAATCTAAACCGTGCTTACATCCAAACCACAACATCGAAATTCCTAAACCAACTCCCACACCGACACCCATCCAAATCTAGCAAACAAGTCATCACCACAACCTTCAAATATAACCCTCACTCTTACAACACCCCAAATCTATCTCAACCGAGCTCCATCCAAACCTAGCAAACAACTCATCACCACAACCTTCGAAGATACCCCTTAACCTTACAACACCCCAAATCTATCTCAACCGAACTCCAATACCGACACCCATCTGAACCTAGCGAAGAAACGGATCACCACAACCTTAATGAATTCCAAAACTAAACAGAGTATCAAAAACATCCTCAACCGGACCACTGACTCCCAAACCAAACAACACCTTCACCACGACTCCCAAACCTAACAACACCATAAAACCAACCCAACGGGTTTGATGCACAGAACTACACCACCTAAACCAAAAGTGTCACTAACATCGTCTCCATTGTCCAAACCCCAAAAACACCACCTTCAGCTCCAAACCTGAACGGAATCAACACCTGGCTTTCAAATCCATCCGAGAATACACAACCTTAACCGAAGCTTCACCAATCCTGACCCAACCTCCCAAGCCTAGAACCACCACCTTCAACTGCATACCCTGCTTCCAACTCCACCAAGAACATCTCCTACACCGAAACGCGAAAAGGAGTAAAAAATATCCACAACCTTAACCGAAGCTTCACCAATCCTGACCCAACCTCCCAAGCCTAGAACCACCACCTTCAACTGCATACTCGGCTTCCAACTCCACCAAGAACATCCCCTACACCGAAACGCGAAAAGGAGTAAAAAATATCCAAAAAATAATGTGTGCCCAAAGGGACTCGAAATCAAGCACTCCAGGTTACCAAAGATCTAAATCCAGCACTCCAACCAGTGCGCTAGCACAGCTTCTTATTACTAATTCGCCATACGAACTCCTAAACCTTTCAGTTCGCCCAGAACAAGACACCATCATCTTCTCAAATCACAGGATTCCAACTTTTCAAATCTTTCAATCAGCTCCCTGTTACAAATCCAAACTCCCAACTCCATCGAAATCACTCCAAAACCAAGAACATATTATATGAATCAAACCAAAACCGAATGCTCAATGCCAATCAACCAAGACCAAGAAAAATATATCCAAAATAAACAAACCCAGATCGTCAAGCGACTCCACCGCCTTTTTTTCATATATGTAAGAACAAGGAGATTTTTAAACCGACTTTTTTTTCAGTTTAAAACAAGTATTTTACAATATATTCAACTTAAAAGGACACATAATCATAATATGAATAAAATAATTACTATAATATGAATAAAAACTATTAACCAATTTTTTTTTAAAAAAATAAAAAAAGCTCCAGATCGGAGGAGCTCCGACCTGGAGGTCTATCCATGGCGGAACACCG